>LGRX02003372.1:41493-59397 GCA_001247695.2 Cymbomonas tetramitiformis
CCGATGAATGTACGTTTTCAACATAAGTCTCTTGTACAAAAGAAACAGTGCCAACTGAAAACTCTGATTGCGGTAAAAATCCCTCCCCAAGTGGGGGCTCTAAAAGACCGCCATAGGTGTCGTCCTGCAAACCTGCGTCCAGGGCCTCATCCTGTTCCAACTGTGAAGTAGAAAATGACGGAAAGGCCAAGTGGCCATGATGCTCTGTCTCAACTTCCTCACAACTGTCAGAATCATCGTAGTACCCAGGGGGGTTCTCCGACTCATCGTCCTCACTACTTTCATGCCCCTCAAAATGCCGGTCCCCAGAGCCCATATAGGGAGTCTCAGATATAAGGGGCGCGTGAACGTAATGCACTTCTGTGCGCACAGGAGGGTCATGTGGCACAGTGCCTCTCGCTCTAAGAATACTAGGCAAGGGTCTAGTGGTCGAAATCTGGGTTTAAACTGATTTAGTGGAAAGAATGGCGGGCGCATCTCCAACGCCTGTCTCACACACACAGCGAAACAGAAACAACAGAACTCGCGAAATCATCGGAACCAGCACCACCAACCTGTGTGCTCTCTGCAACAATAATCTCCAAAGTAATCGGCGGTTCTGCGGTTAAAATCTGCGGGGAAATCTTCGGCGAACGGAAATGCGAAACAGCTTTGCTCATAGAAGAGCACAAAGAAATCAGCTGTGACCGCTTGAGGGTAGAAACCCTCGCCAAACTAGAGTCAATAGAATCCAAAAGAGCTATAAGCTCCCCACTCTCCAAAATCTGCGTCGATGACATAGTCGAAAAAATAACGAAGAAGAAATCAAATAATATAGAACGCAAGAAATGTCGAAGAGCACCACCTCGTCTACATACTCTCGGACACTGCGGAGAACCAAGCTATAGCGAAGAATCTAATCTGAGCGAGCCACAAGGCGTGGACACACTCTCTCGAAAGAATATAACGATACACAATTAAATTCTAAGCTAAAATACACAACACGCAAGCGTGAAGTGGTCCCATAACCTGCTGGAAACTCAGCAGCGCACGAGAGGGAACGCTGCCGACGGTGAAACAACGAACTAAGATAAACTCAGATAATACGAATATATACTGAGTTTGTCGCACAAGCTGATCACCGAAGATGGCACACTGAATATGACACCTGACTGTACGAACTAGTCAGGGTGTCATCTCCAGCAGCCATAAATGATGACCTAATTTATATTCATTGTTCACTGTATATGCATTTTATACACAATGGATTCAATTCACATAATATGGATACAGCATACGTAGTACAGCCTAGTACGATTTTGGCTTCAAAACGCACTGTTAATTCGCACTGTTAAGGGACTGAGTTTTACCTTACTTACTTACTTACTTACTTACTTACTTACTTAAACAAGCAAACCGCGAATAGCAGAGCGGGATGATGACATTGTGACGACACTGTGTCAGCGTCATCTGTCAGTCATGAACTCATGATCGAACTGATTTTATATAAACCGAGTTTACACTTTAAAAAACGTAGTCTTTCATTTCACTCATCACTACACTGTTTGCATCAGATTCTTTGTATAAATGCCTAATGTAAACGAATGATGAGATGATCGAACGATCGGATTCAGATGGCCTACACATATATACACCTACAGCGCTACAGGTGAACAGGCCTAGCGGAGATCTCAAAATTCAGATCGACCAAGCCTAATAATACAACCTACGTGTGGATACAGCATACGCCGTCGTGTGTCACAGCCTACAAATTTGTTGACAGATTCCACATTTAAGATCGCTTCCAGCTTAAGAACTGCTGACCGCATACTCCTACCTCTTCATTGGTTACAACGACATCGACATCGTTCACTGTTCACGACACTTGAACGACTTTTGGAAATAAATGAAGTAATCAATTTATTCATGTTTATATATTTCATTATCCACTGATGACCTGAATTATATTATTATATATGCAGTGTGAAGTCATTTGTAAAATGTGGCTTCAATTCATATAATATGGATACAACATACATACTGTAGTACAGCCTACGATTTTGGCTTCAAAACGCACTGTTAATTCGCACTGTTAAGGGACTGAATTTTCTGAATCCGTTCAAGCATTTCTGGAATTGCCATGAATGAGGACCTAATTTATATAGGGGGTACGTGAACGTACAGGTGGGAAAAAAGTTCACACCCTACCTGCAAACGTATATTAAGGATGCGATTTAAGGGGAACATGTAGATGTTACAAGTGTGTTTGTACGCAGTGTCACGAAGTAGGTCTAGGTGACATGACAATGACATGCCATTTCATGGTTTGGGACGTGATGATGGGGCGATGGGGGCGATATGGGGCGCGATGAGCGGATGATGGGGGCGTGTTGAGGCGCGAAGGGCGATGGGCGGGGGGGGTGCGATCAGGATTTTCTTTAATTAAATTATTAGTTGATATTTCGCTGCTCCCGCTTCGCGTCGCGGGGACTTCGCCCCCGCTCCGCTCGCGCTCGCGCGCTCCGTCCTGATCCATATGATCACCCCATTCCGTCGGGTTTTCCATAGGGTTTTCACCCGTTTCCATGCGTATGGAAAGCTTTCCCAAGGGTTGCAGATCTGTAGGGGTCCCCACTATAAAAATTGACAGCTAGGTCGTGGCCACGGCCACCCTGAATTCAGTCATCGTCATGACATTCTGAATGCCGTTCACTTTTCGATGAAGCGACGAGCGAGATTTAATTTCGATTGCTGACGTCATTTTTTTAATTGAGAATTTACTTTCAATATGTTTGCCCAAATTCTTTGCGTCGAATGTACACGTCAGCTAAACACATCTGATTGATCCTGCGTGTCACAGTCACATAATCGATGGCTTTTCGCGTTGCGTCTGACCTCTGTCGCTTTTTGCAAGGGATTGTCGTTTTGTACAGTCTCCGCTGGCAGTTATTTGTTAAATATGCAATTTTAAGTTAGCCGGAACGCTTCCACCCCCTGGTGTGCCCCGCCCGGTGGTAAATATCTTAATAGAAGAACTTTTTGAAATAACATATGGGTGTTCGGAACCAACCCCCACCCCCACACCCCCCCCACCTTCCGCGCGCCGCCAAGTCCAATGGGAGACAACTTCAAGCGCAGGGCGCAAGTGGGGGGGAGGGGGGGACTTGGCGACAAGGCAAGGTCCCCCCGGCGACGCAGCCTGGCCACCGCCCATACGACATAATCTGAATTTTGTCTATAAATTTGGGTATAAAATGTGATGAAACTTCGAGATTTTTCAAGAACATGCTTGTGGGTGAGTTGGATATCGCGTCCACCTCACGCACGCGAGATCCCCCGGATCGAAACCGTATGCTGTCGCCGCTGTTCAGGCGTATTTCGTGAATGTATATGGCAATCTCTAAAAATACCCGCTTAAAATGGCGGGTGCGTGGGGAGGTGGGGGACTTGGGACCTTGTGTAGGCGCCACGAATCCCGGAGGTGGACTTGCTACCTTGCTCGGATTTCGAAGGGGACTTGGGACTTGGTGGCGTTCCGGAGGGTCTAGGAGGGTGTGACTTGGGACTTGGTCTAAAAATGGAAAGTTCCGAAACACCACATGTCATTTCAAAAAAGCTCTTCTATAAGATCATGTATTAATCTAAGTATCCTATTGCTATAAAATATTATCACATATTCATACCGAGTGTGTTGGTACCCGTTTCACCTAGGATGATAACCTATATCGCATCTTTTGGAGGCTTCAAAATCCTGAAATTCCGCCCTCTTTACCCAAATGAATGCGTCAGCCCACTGCGAGATGTGTGGCTGACCGTTCAGTCTGTACAATTTGTTCCTGAAATATAACTCATACGAAATACTAATTTTGCTGACGCTTCCCTCATCCGATACGCATACTCGCCTGCAGTCGAGAGCGCGAATGAGGGAAGAAACCCTAGCGGAAATGTGGATGCGGTTGCCATCCGCGTTTCCGCTACAGGTAACAGCGCACTGTGAGATGCTCAAAATATGTTGCATATGTGTATGCGATATATGTGATGTGCTGTGCAGTGTTTTATGCGTCTTTGCTATGCGTGAGTCGAGATGGTTGGCTCGACTCACGCCCATTACCCCCCTCAAAGAACCGTCTAGCATCCCGATTACTGGACGCGGATGTTGCTCGCGCAAAAATATGTTGTTCTGAACACTAATTTGAATGCGTATGCAAAGTTATGTCGTGTTCGGTATCGGTCAGTATACCGAAAACAACAGCTGCTGCATAGTGACTTACGAGGCACGGAAATCTAGATGCGGTTGCCATCCGCGTTTCCGCTACATGTAACAGCGCACTGTGAGATGCTCAAAATATGTTGCATATCTGTATGCGATGTATGTGATATGCTGTGCAGTGCTTTATGTGTCTCTGCTGGGCGCGAGTCGAGATGGCTGGCTCGACTCACGCCCATTAACCCCCCCTCACAAGAACTGTCCAGCATCCCGATTACTGGACAGATGTTGCTCGCGCAAAAAGTATGTTGTTCCTAACACTAATTAGAATGCGTATGCAAAGTTATGCTGTGTTCGGTATCGGTCAGTATACCGAAAACAACAGCTGCTGCATAGTGACTTACGGGGCGCTGTGCAGCTTAAGCAGGCTCGCATATGCGTCTCTCTCTCTCTCTCTCTCGCAATCTTCCTTGACCCAAAAAGTTGGTATAAATGCCGTTCCATACCAAATGCAGCATACGCAACCCGAAATCACTTTATTACTGTACGCAGGATTGAATTAGACATTATAATGATTTTATTTGACGGTTACGATGGATCAATTTAGATAGCGTTATACTGATAGTCAGAAGCGATAGTTTATTGCGCCACATCGACAGGCATGTCGGACGTCTGATATTTCAGACCTCTACTCGCCATACTACGCAGCTAAACAGCAGTCGACTGGACGTGGCACCTTTCACGCTTCTGTTCGCACAAGAGGCTACTGTACCACCTGATCTTCGCAGACGATCAGAGTTGAACTTCGAGGACCAGGAGGAGAAGAAGCTCGCTGACGACCTTTTGCAACGGTCGAACATTGTGAAGAAGCTCATGGTGCATGCAGGATGCAGCTTGGAGATCGCACAATACCGTGACACCCTGCTGTACGAGCACAGGCGTAGCGGAGGTTATGAGCCCAAGCCGCACCAGTTCAAGGCTGGTGACTTCGTGTACATACGACAGAAGCTGAGGTCCGGCATGGAGGTGGCTACCAAGCCTGCCATCTTGAAGCTGGTCAAGGTTCTGAGAGATGGAGTGGTGGTGCTGGAGGACAGTACCAAACTCAGAGAGAAGAGCACTGTGTAGAGCATTGCGCCGTGTCACTTGCAGGTGAAGGATCAGTACGACTGCAGCGTTGCCATTCCCAGCAAGCACCTGGCGTGTGAGAAGTGTAAGAAGACAGATGGGGAGGTTTCGATGCTGTTGTGTGACACGTGCAATCGAGGCTATCATATATGGTGCCGGGAACCAGCGTTGGATGGAGTCCCTGATGGTGACTGGCAGTGTCCCAAGTGCCCGGACACAGAAGTGGTGGTCGCTTCCGCTGAAGTGAGCACGTCGATAGCAGACAAGCTGGCTGCTATGGAGCTCGAGCTCAAGGAGAAGCTGGGGGCAGATGCGAGGCTTTTACCGGCCGACGTCGGTCCGCACAGGGCTGTGAGCATGGGTCGTGAACAGCCTTAGCAGGCTGTCACGTCACGACTGGCAGCTAAGTTGAATGGCACCATGGGCAACCTTCCAGATCGTGTGGAGTGGGGGGACCAAGAGGTGCTGCGCAAGGTGATTAAGGAGCTAATGCCTGGTCACTGGCATCATGGTCATGAGAGAAGCTGTGCTATAACTGAGACAGTATATTCATATTCGTAGGGCAACGTTGTGCACGGGTTCGCAACAGCTGTCACAAACCGCGGCTTATCGTGGGACAATAGCCGGGTTGTGACACCTGGGACAGTAGTCCTGGTGACGAACACGTGACGAACGCAGCGCAGGTCACGATCGTGACGCAACAATTGGTGACAGTGTACGGAAGTTGGTGTTATACGATTTTGGAGATAACGACAAGAGATATAGGGCGGCGCTACCAAGGGTGAGCAGACGCTCATTTTTATTTTGCCTTCGCAGAGGTAGAGGAACTCAAGAACCCTCACTCAGACCGCGAAACCAGCAGTGTTAAATGTTAAAGTAATTTATGATATGCTATTTCGTCGTGTGCGAATGCTGGTGTTTGCCTGAAGTTCACTGTTTACTTTCAGTCGTCAGAACTACCTTCTTGTAGTCTTTTTCATGCTGAGAAAAAGAGCTTGCACATGTTGAGTTTATAGACTTCTCAATATTTTTGAACTTTTGGAAGTGCAGCTGTCCTACTGGTCAGCTGAGTGTTGGAAGTGTTGCTGTCTTCTTGGACAGTGTCATAGTGACAATATATGTGGTACTTACGTGGGCAGTTATACGATATTTACAGTGAGAGAAGCTGTGCTATAACTAAGACAGTATATTCATATTCGTAGGGCCACGTTGTGCACGGGTTCGCGACATGGTACGCTACTTGTCTTCGGGGAGGGAGGCTACGCATGCCTCTGTTGGATGGTATATCCCGAAATTCGATATTCCTCATCGGGAATTATTCTGGCGAAAGTATTACATCACGATTAAGGCAGCATTGTAGTCTCGATAATAGGCTACAAAGTGCGTGGCAAAGAGAATGACATGCGCTTCAAACACCATCCTCTTGACTCGCTCGTGCACCGAATGTTGCGCCCCACAACCATGAGTCTCGCACGGCCCTGTCGCAGGGTCAAGCGCCGTCTTTGTCACGGTCTGGGTGTCCCTGATATACGGTGTCATAATGTTTGTACATTTGTTTGGGATGTGATGGTGTTTTTGGAGTGTGTATAATGCATACATCAAGAGGGCTTGACTCCCTCTCGAAAGGCCCAACACCCAGCAGAGTGTATATTTTAAATGTATGTACAGTATGCTATATACATATGCATGCAGATCAAACTATTTTCTTTACACGGACCTCTTGTTAGTAGGAGGCATATCTGTTTGAAAAGTTTTAACGATGGGTAAACCCCCTTACATCGAGCTCCACATCACTCTGACAATTGTGTCCAAAGCTTGTCGTCAAGTGGTTGGGATTGCTTGGTGTCGCTGATGTGATGAGGCAAATGATGCGTGGATATTGCAAGTTCACCGCTACGGCACATAGGGATTCAGTTGTGCTTTATCATCGAGTTGTCGACCCGACGGAAATGACATCTGACAAAATCTCATGACTGAGACACGAGGAGTCGTCGTCCCCGAGCGAAACGCGAGTATACCGGATGATGGATTGCAAATGGGATTCCACATGTCATTCATATGGAACAATGTTTGGATCTGGGATCGAATGGGCGATGTCCGTGTATTCGACCCCATTGCGGGGAACATGTATACTTTCGTATCCTTCAGGGAACCACGACTCTTCGATAATGGCATTCTTTTGTTATATTTCCAACACACGGCAAACAGATATAAGATGCGCCTTTTCAACTGGGAAGCTCCTGAGCGCTTACATTCATGCATGCAAAGCTCACTTGAATACAAGAAGCGGATTCTGGAGCTCGCGATTTTCGATCAATTATGTTCAGCTCAAGGTTGCTTAAATACTGACAGACTGAGTTTATCTTATTTCGATGCAGCCTGATTGGATTTTCGTCCATGCATTTTCATCCAAAAATGACGTCAATTTTGTTCCACTTAAACAGTGCCATAAAATATGCCATGCTTGTGAAAGCTCAACTTAGCACATTCGATAAGCGACGTCGTACACAGATTATATGTATATTTTCATTAGATGATAACCCTACTATACACCCTAAAATTTTGTAGCAGATTCTGGCATTCTTTAAGAATGCAAACATCAGATACACGAGGATATGGTATACCCACGCACAGCACATCTGTCAGAGGGATATCTCCTATGTGACCTGTGCAAAAGTATGAAATGCCCCACAGCTAATGCGCTCGACTCGGATATAATCATTTGTGTTCTGATCAAACCCACATGACACTCGCGTCGGCATTTCGAGGTCGAGCTCCTTGCTCGGGACGTTTGATGTCCGAAAGCCAAGTTGGCCATACATTCCGAAGCCCCACACATACAGTGCCCCTGTGCCCAAATTTATATTTGGCCGAAGCGGCCATGGACACGTCAGTGGAATGGATTTGCAAATTCTTCCAAGTATGAAATATGGCCGCTTCTCAGGCACCTTTCGCTTGCACAGATTGTGTCAAGCACACCAAAGGTCACCTTCAGCAATCCTCATCATCTCCATAACAATGTTGATAGTCCTCAACATTGTCTGGAATAACAACGTTGTCAGAAAGGATTCTGCGTTTCATGAGGCAAGACATTGATCTGCAGGTATTAGTTCTCTGAGCAGCACATATCATTCACTCAACAATATTTATTCACGCCAATCAACTGATTTTGTGCCCAGATCTTTCTTTAGTGCACACATTTAAGGCTTCGCATGCTTTAAGCACAACTTACCTTTCTTTGTCACTGCTGAAGTGTGCCGAGCTCCACACGCTACCTGCCACGTGTACTCCATCACTGCCCATTAGAAATGCCTGCTCCCAGGTGCAGCTACATATCACAGTGGTATCATATGGGCATGGAATACTCTCAGCATATACCACCTCCTGGCATGTCGAAATCGCACACTCGCATTTTTCGGATCCGCAGGTGAAATATATATTTATATATGGTGGTATATATATATATATACGTTTCCTGAAATGTAACGCTAGTTTAGGAGCGCTTGATCTAGCGGCAAGCCTGGGTGCTCCTATGTGCTGAAGAGGGTTCTCCACTGTTGGCTGCCCTTGCAAAACAAGGGGGTGCCCCAGCTCCCGGCTTGTGAAAGTCTAACTGATATCGAAATAGCTGGAGTATGTGTGCAGGTGAGTGCCAAGTTGTCAATGTTTCAGTGGGCGCACGCAGGTTTGTTTGTCGGTAACGAGGGTTGTCTGTAACGAGGGTTATCTGTAACGATAGTTGTCTGCAACAAAGGTTGTCTGTGCTAACGCGCTCCTGTGATGCTACATGGCCACTCGTGAGGTCTGCTCAGAGGTTTGCACCACTAATACATGGTGGCGGGGCATATCTGCGTATGTAAAGGGGCGACTGTACTTGTACACGTGCTCAGTTATGCTACACACATGCACAAGTATGTTTGGGGTAGCCGCACGGCTTCCCTGGTTTGAACTGAGAAGTGCCAACCGCCATTAATTCTATAGGCCTGTCTGTAGGCCGCGCATAGGTACGCCTGTAAGCCTGCCGTAGACCTGATGTAGGCCATGGTGTCCGGCGCGTGCTACTCCGCAGGTTCCTCTCACACGCTTGCGGTATCGCAGACTGTGTAGCCACCAAAATACTGAACCGTTTAGACATCGTCTGGCTTGCACAAAGCCTCTTCCAAATGCGGGCGGTGGCGCACAAGGCCTCTGGTCGGCTCGTTCCAGTCGAGGCAGAGCGCGTATGCAGTCGGGTCTCGCCTCTTCTATGCCTCGCGCAGCGCAGTGATCACTTTAGAAAGGGCGCCCACGATGCAGCGGAAGCACGGTTGTTGGCGGGGACCGTGTACCTGCGTCACTATTGCCCCGCTAAGCGCCTGCACACGGCGAGGCAGCCACTCGTCCGGTAGCACCACCTTATTGTAAACTGGATCCGGCGCACGTGGCAGCTGCTCCCCGTACTTGTTCAGCGGTACCTAAAGGAGGTTCACGCCGACGTCAGAGTAAGCATCATGCGCAGGGAGGTGTCGTCATCGAGTCGAGCCCGAGATGCATCTCGACATCCGTGATGCCAGCTTGCAGCGCGGCGGTTAGACCAGAATGCTAGCTCACCTGGAAGCTGGAGGTTGCTGCATACAGATGCGGAGTGCGGGCGCATGGCGCGGGTGCCTGTGGACAGCTGGCTGTGTCCAATAGGTGACCATGAATCGATCGCGCTCGGTGCTTTGCGTCTGCAGTGACTTGTCTCCCAAAAAAGACCAAACAGACTGTGGTGCACGCGCCTCGTGGCATTCAGCCATTCCGCAAACTGTGAACGGTATCATACTGAGTGGCGTGACGCATGCACACTCAAGTTAGCCTGACGAATACCCTGATGATGGGGAGAAATTTAGGGTTTTGAATCTGGACACTTCCAGCGAGGTGGACCGACTACCCATTCAATAGGTAAAGAGCCCTGCCCAGAGGCGTGAGCACTCCGTTCTGCATAGCACATGAATGCGTACAACCCCCGAGTGGCGCCAGGCATGCTGACCAAGGTCAGTCCACCATGGGTGACAAAAACATGCAAGAGCAGCGCGGGACTGCGAGATAGCACTGCACAGACGGGAGATGCGAAGAGTGTCCGAAGGCCCAGCCACCACCTCAAACTGGTCCAACAAGTGCCTCTTTGCCCCATCACCTATGCCACACGGCATGCATGCGAATTGGGCAGTTGCAGCACAGGTCAGCTCCACTGAGCTGTCTATGCATCCCTCTTTGCCCGGCACTCGACCAGGTCAACACGAGAGAAGGCACACCCGGCCAACCACCACGTGCCAAGGGGGCGCAGTAATGCTCACCTGACCGAGCTGGCCGCTCTCTCCACAACCCCACGTGAACACCTGGCCCGCCTCCGTCAACACCGCGGAGTGGAACTGCCCACAAGCGACTCCCAAGATCCACTCGTGCTTCAACAATCCTTGGATCATGGTGAGAGTGGATATTGTGCGGGTGTCGCCAAGCCCTAGTCGACCGTACTTGCCCATGCCGCATGAGTACACCACACCTCCCTGATTTCTCCCACCCCCAACCGCATACCCCCGCCCTACCACACCTCTTCAGCAGCACGTCACGGCTTCCAGCTATTCAGCACTTCCTCCAGATGTTCTCGAGAACACCACATCGGAACCATGCAGCAGATCTTGCCTTCAGCGCTTCACAGAGCATACCTCCAAATCAACGGCCCTCACGGCAGATCTTGCCACACCACGCAGGTCCCTTAAGGAATTTTGCATTGGGCATTTTGCTGTTGATTCCAATGATCATTCTACAAGAATTTGTACGGGACCTCTCTGTTCCAGCAGCGGCCAACAGAATTGTGAAATGTGCTGTGCAAAGATTTCTCCTCAAATACTTTCCTAAAGAAACCGTTATGCGAGCTTCATTCCTTCGACCGCCGCATCGTTCCTTTCGTGGTCTTTATTTCTGTGCCGCCTACCAATACCTTCTTTCTGTGCCGACTGACCTCATCGCAAGCTGTCAATTGAAGCCATCCACAAGAACATCCCAAGAACATCTACGATTGAGATTGACCTGTCCGTCGATTCTCAGCTCCGTTCTTTCCCGACCAAATCATTAAAAAAGGTGCAGCAACTCTCACCACGGCCAACTAGTAACAAACACCAATTACTCTCGTTTTATCGACATTCTCTTAAAGGGACTTCGGAGATGACAATAAAATATGTGGCCCCTGGCAGCTTTTATCTGCCCGGTGCCCACGAAGCCCCAAGGTCAGCCGTCTATCACGTCTCGCCGTGCTCCACAGAGGCCCTATACACACCGCAATTTCCGGCTCTCCTCGGCACGCCTCACGGAAGCGGCACATACATCCTCTTGCCAGCCGCCCCCAGTCGGCCGCCACGCACCTTTGCTTGCACGAGTGTGTGCGCTGCACCGCACGCAGCCTGCACATGCACCGAGCCATGCCCACTCTCACGACGGCCTCTGTCCCTCAGGGAAACTGCGCCCAGCCGCACGCCGGCTGCACCTGAGCATCCAGCAAACTTTCTATTTCACTGCGCCCCGCTCCGAGATGCGCCCTGATCTGCGGACGAGGGGGGATGAGAGGTGACCTCACCCCAGTCCTGCGTCAGACTGAAGATGCCGCATGCTATGCAACGAACAGCGAATGTGCTGCTCGCGGATATGAACTCCCGAGTGATATAGAAGTTGCCCAGCTTCGGCGCGCGCGCGTTTCATCGTGATGGTGCTCACAGCAAAATGCAGAGGGCACCCTGTGAAATATTCGCACAGGGATTCATATGGGGTGCGCCAGGTTCAAAGGGATGAGCAAAAAGACATTTCTAAGACAGCAAAAACACATTCCCATGGCAGCACGCAGCTGCCGGACTGCCCTTCAACGAGGCGTCTGCCTCAACGGTTCCTCGGGGCGCTGGCGGGTCGCACCCCCTCCACATGAACTGGCAGGCGGTCCTTTCGAGGGTCCACTTTCGGACCGTATGCGGTGTCCACGGTGCGGCCGCTGAACTCCGTCACCAGAGTCGGTGCCCGCAGGTCGTGCTCATGACCTTGCGCGGTGCGCCCGTCTCGCCCGCAGCCCCACGTGAGCAGCAGCCCCTCATTCGTGACGAGCGCAGTGTGCAGATCGCCGCACGCCACCTGGCAGCCCCTCAAGCCCTCCCCACCTCTACGGCACCTATACGGCGCGTCCTGGATGTGAAAATATTCCAGTATGACACCTTTTGGGATCACTTCTTTTCTGAAAGAGGTGGCTAACTTATGACAGTGTGGCATTGGCCTCCGTGCGGCTGCACCTGCGCTGGGAAACGTGCCAGTTTGCCGCAAGTTCCTCCACTCGATCAAAGCTTCCAGGCCACAGGATCCTCCATTCGATCAAATCTCGACACTCTCAAGGAAGTCCGATTGGGCCACGCCATCTGAGGGCACTCGTGGCCCCCAGCCAACTCCGTAAACCAGCTGGCACAAACCCGGAGATGCCGCACCTGCTTGGCTCGCCAGGGAAAGTTCCGCAGCGGCAGGCTGATAGCCTCGCGTCGCAGCTGGCGCGGCCGCGTAAAGTTCCTGCGGCCGACCAGGCCCCAGGCGAGCACGGCGCCATCGTTTGTGATCGCATTGCAATGTTGCCACCCACATCCAACGTCCAGCACCATCCCCATGCTTTCTGGCAGCGGTACCTGGCCCACCACCCCTCCCCTCCTCACTCTCCCCACTCACATTGCTTCCTTCTTGTAACCTCGGGTGCGGTGCCAGACCCGGGCAGCCTGCGGCTTATATCCTCTTCAAGCCGTCCACACCCATCGGGGCCCCAATGAATATCGCCGCGTGTTGCATGCAGCGGCTGATCCTGGCCAATCCCACGGACTCCGCGGCATCTTGGGCGCGGAATGATATGCGAGTCACTACTCATCTACAGTGCCGCACCATCGCCAACCATCTCGTCTCGACCTATGATGACAACCCTCTCGTCTCGACCAATGATGACAACCCTCTCGTCTCGACCTATGATGACAACCCTCTCGTCTCGATCTATGATGACAACACCGCAACAGCAAGGCAGGGGTGGGATCCATCATGTTATGCGAATAGTGCGCCAGCTCTAGTCCAGGCGGGCCGGCGAGATCTTAAGGCTCAGCACAAGCCTGCAGGGAACAGATGCTGATCTTCAGGCATGAATAGATGCTGATCTTCAGGCACGCCCGAGGCCAGGAGCTCGGTGCAGGGAGAGCAAAGCCGTTTCTGGGAGGTGTGGGACCCAGCAGAGAGGAGGCGCACCCTCACTGGGTATGACGAGGACTTAAAGTTCCCTTGTGCCAGCTGTCCGTCTGCGCCGTTACCCCACATATATAGGCAGCCCTGCCATCTCCACGCATCCCGCTATCGACGATCAGGCCTCGCTCCACAAGCTGCCCGGTACTCTGCAGCAAGGATCCAGCTCAATACCGTAGGCTGCGGCCCGAAGTCTACCTGAGCTCTGTGAGCGCTCACAAGCGAGGAACACAGCCTCTACACACAAAGGGGGGTTGGGGGCATGCCAACCTGCTCTTCTACCACGGCACTGCAGTGCTTGCCACACGCCATGTACGTGGACCGTATCACGCGCCCGTCAGTGGCCGGGCCCGGCTCTGCCATGCCGGCGCTTTCCTCAAAGTGGCCTTGCCCGAGCTGGCCGAACTTGCTGTGGCCCCAGCCAAGGATATTGGTGTGCTCGTCGCGGTTGTCCCGAAGCCGGCGCAGGTGGGCTCGGCCGGCATCCTCCAGAGGCTCCCACACGTCGTCCACGTCATCCTCGTCACATCCCGCCCACCGGCGCTGGCGCAACGTCCGCCGCGTTCACCTCTCAGTCTCGAGGTCCCGACAAGGCCGGCGTGGTGCACTCCCTCCCCTTGTCACTTATCCGAAGGTCGTCCCCGCGGTTGGTCTGCACGGTTCACTTCTTCGCCAGGCGAGGAGGGGTGTACGCAGGAATGCCAGGAACGGGAGGCCACTCCTGAGAACCTGGCAACGCGGAGAGGTGCCGGCCATAGAAGACAGGCCCGGCTTGGCAGAGAAACAATTCTGTTCAAATTGGAGTGCAACAGAATTTTTGTGGTTTCAGACTTTCAGAATCCGTGACTCCTGCTGCAGTAGAGCGGAATGACACATGTAGCTCCGTGACACAAACAGGATGTACAAGTAGCCACGAAGCGACACGCCTGTTCAGCTCTGTTCCTTTTGCTCTTGCAAACAGGAACTTCACGGGTACCTACGGTACTCTGTGAGGCACACTGCAAATCCGATTTTGTAAATTTTCTTCACCTGTTTCACCGGTAAAACAGTAGAGTAGGTAGTGACTAGACCACTTGGTTGTACGACGGCGATCGAACGACGACAGGAGATCTGACAGTGAAGTCGCGGGGACGGCGTTACGACTTCAAACGACGGCTTCACAGCGACTACGACAGTACGATTGACTTCACTGTTACTCCTCTGAGGGAGAGAGAATGGCTGGATCTTCGAAGAGCAAGGCAGCAGAGGATTTCCCTCCCCTCCCGGCGAAGCCTGACATCGGGCAGACTTCCCCTTCCCCGGCAGCACCGTCCACTCAGGACGTGCTGTTACAACAAATTTTGACGATGCAAAAGCAGCAGAGTGAGCTGCTTGAGATGCAGAGGCAGCAGGCAGAAGATCATCGACTGCTGCGTGCCGATCATCAACGTCTAGCACAAATCAACGTTGAGCTGGAGGCGAAGGTGGCAGCGAAGTCTGGGACCTCTGACCCGGAATCCGCAGCCACGTCCGCCGAGAAACTCCTGGAGAGAAGGAAGAAGCTGGACTACGTGCCAGCAGCCTCCGTCAACCCGTTCCCAACGCGTCCGGCGACACTGGCAACGAGGATGCCGCAGTTGTACGACCTACACGGCAACAAGACGTACGACTCGCTCTCCAAGAAGTCCAACTCTTCCATGAAGTACGAGTGCATGGTGCTGGCTCCAGCGCTGTCCTACTTGCACGACGTGGTGACCGCGTGCAACCAGACGTTGGACGAACATGAGGACGTCGGATTGTCACTGAGAGACTTACTGAAACACTGCCACGAGGTTACCAACTCTGTCCACTGCGTGTACGCTTTACTGTGTAACCGGTGGACGATGCTGGAACTGCGCGGGCAGCTGGAGCAGGAGCCGGGTTCTTCACAGCGGGGAGGACAAGAAGCTCTTCGCGCGAAGCTGCAGTTCGTGGAGGACAGGGTCTACCAGGCAGCGGACGGCGTGGTGGCGGACGAGGTGTTGCAGCAATGGCTGAACGACTTTGACAAGAACCGCGGCAGAGCAGTGCTGAACATTGCGTCCAAGAACGCGGCCAACGCGGAAACGCGGGTTCCGAAAGATCCACGGGACCGTGAGCGCTGGAAGGAGCGTAAGAACAAGGAGAAGGACGGTACGAAGCAGCCTACCGACAAAGGCGGCGGCAAAGGCCGGGGCGGAAAGCCCGCGGCCGATGCGTGATGTGCGTGCCGCCACCCCCTCCAGCGCAACAGCCCTCTCCGGGCGCTGGACGGGGGAAACTCACCTTGCAGCAGCGGGTGAGACAGCGGAGGGGAGCATGGCGCGCGGCGGGCGCCAGTTCCGAGGTGATGCAATGGATTACTCACGGGGTGAGGTTGAGGTGGAAGCGCGGGCCTCCACCTCCGTTCGACCACGGGGTGTCACTGAGGGATGCGACGCGGCAGCAGCAGGTGTGGCTGGACGCGGAGAAGGAGAGGCTGCTAGAGAACGGGGCCTGGACGAGAGCGGCGAGAAGATCTCACGTTTCGCGCGCCTTTTTGGTGCCGAAACCGGGTACGAACAAGTGGAGACTGGTGGTGGACTTCCGATGGCTGAACCAGTGGTGTGTAAAAAATCGTGTGAAGATGGAGACGCTGAAGAAACTAAGGAGACTGGCGAAACCGGGCGACTGGTGCTTCAGCTTCGACCTCCAGGACGGTTTTCACGCGCTGGGAATCCACCCGGACTTCCAGAAGTTCATGCAGTTCGACCTGCAAGGGGACCTGCTTCAATGTTCAGCGATGCCGGTCGGATGGAGCGACTCTCCGAGAGTTTTCTGCAAGTTCGTACGCGTGATGGTGGAGGCTTTGCGTTCGCCACAGGCGGCGGAGGATCGCAGAGAAATCAAAAGACTGCGGGACGGTTCCGCAGTACGACAGCGATGGTCAGTCCGTCGCAGGACCAGTGGTGCTGGCGGGGACACGAACCGTCACAGCGGAATGCGAGTGCTACCGTACATGGACGATTTTCTGGTGCTGGTCGACTCTCAGCGAGAAGGCTTTCTGCGTCGAGAAAAAGTTCAACTGGTGCTTCATCGACTTGGCCTACGGCGGAACGAGAAGAAGGGCCACTGGGAGCCAACGCAGGTGGTGGAGCACCTCGGGCTGGAGGTGGACCTGAAGCTGGGACAATTCCGTGTGACAGAACGACGGGTGCACAAAATCCACGCAAAGGCGAAGGAGATCCTGTGCGATGCAGCGAGAAATCGGAGGTGGATTCCTGCCAGGAGACTGGCGTCCTTCACGGGACTCTGCCAATCCGTGTACTTGGCAGTACCAGCGGCGCGGCTCTACCTACGGGAGCTCTACTTCGTGCTGGCGGAGAAACGCAGCTGGGGAGCAAAGGTAAAAATCTCACGTTCAGCTCGGGGGGACTTAGAATGGTGGTCCAGACTGCCTGTGATGAGCAGGTGGAACGGACGCAAAATCTGGAGATCCCCGACGAGAGCGAAGGTGCACACGGACTCTTCGATGACGGCGTGGGGAGGAGTGCTGAACCTGAAGTTCCCGGCGCGAGGTTTCTGGCCAGACGAGATGCGCTGCTGGCACATTACGCACCTAGAACTGGAGGCCGTGTACAAGACCGTACAGGCGTTCTTGCAGGAGCTGGAGGGCAGGGTCGTACGACTCTACTGCGACAACCAGGCGGTGGTGGCGATGCTGTCACACTTCACCTCCAGAAACCCGGACCTGATGAGGAGAATGAGGAGACTCTGGCTGCTACTGGATCTGCACGACATCGAGTTGCAGGCTCGGTACATCCGCAGCGAGGCCAACGTGTGGGCCGACAACCTTTCGCGTTGCGAGGACTTGGACGACTGGAGGCTGAATCGAGACTGGTTCGTGTGGGCCAACAAGCAGTGGGGGCCCTACACAGTCGACCGGTTCGCTTCCGAGATCTCCGCGCAGCTTCCTCGGTACTACGCTGCGTGGAAAGACCCGAAGTGCGAAGGTGTGGACTCTCTGACGTACGACTGGCGGGGGGAGAACAATTGGGTGAACCCCCGTGGGCGCTGCTGGACGAGGTGGCGCACAAGCTGCGGGAGGAGGGGGCCGCTGCTACGGTGGTGGCTCCGTACTGGCCGGGACAGTCCTGGTTCAGAGAGCTGGAAGCCCTGGCCACCGAGGTGGTGATCATGCCACGGCGCAGGGACCTGTTCACTCCGAGCAGGCTGGGAGGGTCCGAGCTGCTCGGGCCCTCGAAGTGGGATGCTGTGATGTTCTTCATCGAGGCGCGCCCGTGAGTTACTACGCTGCTGAAGTACGAAGAAGCTCTGCTACGAGTACG
>LGRX02003373.1:0-22774 GCA_001247695.2 Cymbomonas tetramitiformis
CGGGCAAAACAAGCCCCCTCCTCCCCCTCAAATTGACTTCAAGCGCTTGAAGTAGAATACTTCAAGCGGGCAACACAAGCCCCCTCCTCCCCCTCGAACTGACTTCAAGCGCTTGAAATCTACTTCAAGTGCTTGAAGTAGACTTCAAGCGCTTGAAGTACTTCAAGTGAAGACTTCAAGCGGGC
This sequence comes from Cymbomonas tetramitiformis, assembly GCA_001247695.2. Classification (NCBI taxonomy): domain Eukaryota; kingdom Viridiplantae; phylum Chlorophyta; class Pyramimonadophyceae; order Pyramimonadales; family Pyramimonadaceae; genus Cymbomonas; species Cymbomonas tetramitiformis. The sequence continues at coordinate 186 of LGRX02003373.1, forward strand.
AACACAAGCCCCCTCCTCCCCCTCAAAATGACTTCAAGCGCTTGAGTAGAATACTTCAAGTGCTTGAAGTAGTTAAAATCAATACTTCAAGCGGGCAACACAAACTCCTCCCCTCGAATTGTCTTCCAATAGCTTGAAATCTACTTCAGCACTTAGTATACTTCAAGCGCTTGAAGTACTTCAAGTCAATACTTCAAGCGGGCAAAACAAGCCCCCTCCTCCCCCTCAAATTGACTTCAAGCGCTTGAGTAGAATACTTCAAGCGGGCAACACAAGCCCCCTCCTCCCCCTCGAATTGACTTCAAGCGCTTGAAGTAGATTTCAAGCGCTTGAAGTAGAATACTTCAAGCGGGCAAAACAAGCCCCCTCTTCCCCCTCGAATTGACTTCAAGCGCTTGAAGTAGATTTCTTCAAGCGGGCAAAACAAGCCCTCCTCCTCCTCCCTGAGCGCTCAACCCCACTTCAAGTGCTCGAAGCAGACTTCAAGCGCTTGAAATCTACTACAATCAATTTGGACCCCATATGCTTCCAACGTATTTTATGGTTTTTATCATACGACGGGCGATCCCTTGCCATTGGCTTCCTCCGTCGGGTACGAACCAACCTCAATGCCACTTAAACCCGTGTCATCAATGCTACCCACCAGCATCTATTCGGGTGATCGGCTAGGATGGAACTCTGGAGATTTCACCAACAACATGTTCACACTCATGGCCCGCACTAGGTAGGGTCCACACTACTCCGGGCGCCAACCCTTGCCACCAATGGCATATGTAGTGCAGTCGGGACGATGTCCACACCTTACACCTAGCACGGTCGCATGCTAATCTTGTTATCACTCCCCTATATACTATGTTTGGAATGCATGCATGTTGTGCTTCCGGTCAAATACAAATATGATAAATGTACTACGCATCCCCTTCTATGCACATCGCCCATCGTTGCGTGGATGCCAAAGTTATTGATTCTCTAGCCTCACGCGTAGATCGGTAGCCATCTGAAGTCGTTTTCCCATCATAAAGCTTTGCACAACGTCGCGTACCGGTAATTGGTTTGCCACCGCATTCATGTTCATAAGTATGAACACTCCACAATCCACACCATTAGTTTGATTTTTGCTTCCGCCCACTCGATCGGATACGTCCTCCACGTTAATGTCACGATGACTTGCTTGATGCATGTTGCCATCGTAATTATAGGCGATGCAAAAAATCTCCTTCAAGATGTTGATCAAGACAATGTTCCGGTTTGCGTCCGCGGATGAATCAAATAATTCAACCGATATATCTTTTGGATAGAATACCCCTAGCACCCAATGCAAATGGAGGTGGATCGGAATGCCTATCACGTCGTGCCTTTTGAAGCCATCCAATACCATTTGCCTCCAATGACCACGTTTCCATGTCCCGTCCTGAAGTACCATGGGATACTTCACCTACAAAATCCCAATGCACAACAAAATCATTTTCTGATTGTAGCATGTCATCCTGAAATAAGCAGACATTCATACATCCGTGCACTTTATCACTCACCTTGAGGCCGTTCATAGTTTCCCCTCTTTTAATTCCACGAGCGGCCATCGCCCAATCCACCTCACCGTGAATGTTTGGGACAATATCGGCCATGAAAAAACTCGACACCGAATGTACACTCCATCCAAATGGCGTGAGCCCCTTCCGGATACAAGCCATCCCCCAGTTAACGAGCTCGTCGTCAAGATATGCAAATGGTGTTTCCCCAGCCAACACCAACGTATGCATATGATACTTGCGAACTAGGAAGTCATCCACTTTGCCTAGAACCACGTTTGCAACTTCGCACGTTGCGCAACGACCATTGCAGGCCTCCCGATTACCACATTTAGGCTTGCCGTGTTGTCGTGCATAATTCAAGGTGTCCGCATCATCACTGCAAACAAGCGTCCCCCCGCCTTCCTTATTACCACGTTAGTACATCTGATTTGGGCACTTCAAATGTGGGCAATCTTATGATGCCATGTAGAAATATCGATGCGCATACCTTGCTCCAGCACCTTCAGACTCCCTCTCGTCCATCGACTCCTCTTCAATGTCTCCACGTGCTCCTCTGCACACATGAAGTCATGCCATCATCCCATAACATCAAGTTTTTTCAATCCGCCCTCCCCCTCCCCCCGGGCGCCTCCTGGAGCGACGAAATCATGATATCAACTCGTTATATTATCATACATGGTGTTGTACTTGTGACGGGTAGTACCCCCCGCCTTCCTTATTACCACGTTAGTACATCTGATTTGGGCACTTCAAATGTGGGCAATCTTATGATGCCATGTAGAAATATCGATGCGCATACCTTGCTCCGGCACCTTGGACTCCCTCTCGTCCATCGACTCCTCTTCAATGTCTCTACGTGCTCCTGCGCATACATGAGACTCATGCCATGTCCCATAACATCACGTTTTAATCCCCCACCCCCCTCCCCCTCCCCCCACCCTTCCCCAGGGCGCCTCCACCGGAACGACGAAATCATGATATCAACTCGTTATATTATCATACATGGTGTTGTACTTGTGACGGGTAGTACCCCCCCGCCTTCCTTATTACCACCAGTACATCTGATTTGGGCACTTCGTGTGGGCAATCTTATGATGCCATGTAGAAATATCGATGCGCATACTTGCTCCGGCCTTCGAGACTCCTCTCGTCCATCGACTCCTCTTCAATGTCTCCACGTGCTCCTCACGCACACATGAAGTCATGCCATCATCCCATAACATCACGTTTTTTCAATCCGCCCTCCCCCCTCCCCCCAGGCGCCTCCTGGAACGATGAAATCATGATATCAACTCGTTATATTATCATACATGGTGTTGTACTTGTGACGGGTGATACCCCCCGCCTTCCTTATTACCACGTTAGTACATCTGATTTGGGCACTTCAAATGTGGGCAATCCTATGATGCCATGTAGAAATATCGATGCGCATACCTTGCTCCAGCACCTTCAGACTCCATCTCGTCCATCGACTCCTCTTCAATGTCGCTAGCGACTCCTCTGCACATATGAATTCATGCCATCATCCCATAACACCGTTTTTTAGATATGTTTTTAGTGGCTCAAGGAGGAGGAGGGGGGCATGTCTTGCCCGCTTGAAGTAATCTACTTCAAGCACTTGAAATCTGCGTCAAGCGCTTAGAGCAAATTTCAAACGTTTCAAGTAGATTTCAAGTGCTTGAAGTAGATTTCAAGCACTTGAAGTTAGTTTTGAGGGGGGGGAGGGGGGCGTGTTTTGCTCGCTTGAAGCATTACTTCAAGCGCATGGCATTTGCTTCAAGCGCTTGAAGCATGTTCCAAGCGCTTGAAGCAGATTCCAAGCGCTTGAAGTAGATTTCAAGCGCTTGAAGTGAGTTTAAGTGCTTGAAGAACCTCAAATTCTACCGAGAATACACGAAAATATTCTCTATATGTTTTAAACATCGTCCATCGAGAGAACCTTATGTACCACTCCAACTTCGCCAGGCGCTTCCCTGCGATGCAGGATTTATGCAATCAACTCCGTTACATTAGCATGCGGCAAGTTATATTTGTCACTTGCCACTTCACCACATAGTACATTAGATTTGGGTTTTTTCAATTGTGGGCAATCATATGACGTATATACCTTGTGACTTCCTCTATATCCTCTTCCGCAAACATGTCCCCCACGATGGAGTCGTCGTTTCCGTCGGAATCGTCTTCATCGGGGGGGTCAACATATTTCCCCACGAGAGCACTCATATGGCTAGCACTTGGTGATGGCTGCATACCTCGTTTCTCAAGTCTTGAAGTGATTAGCGCGTTGTGATAGTCAATAATGCAATATAAAAAGAAAAGTCCAAATCTCGCCTCCATTTTCCGCAAACTCCCAGCAAATTTTCCAAGTTGCGAGAACGCCTGCTCCGCGGCTTCCGTGTTTGTGATATCTACGACGTGGTACTCCATGATGTTGTCGTCTTCTCCGTTCACACTTGGTTCCTTCATGAAGACCCGGCGTCCCCATTTAGTTACCTCAACAAATTGTATTTCACCGTTTACTCGCTTCCAGTCATGGAACCTCACCTCCATAGGAGTTCCTTTCGGATCATCCAAAGACAATGGTTCACGGCCGATATACGGTTGCTTGGCTAGCACACGTACCAATCCATTACTTTGGGGACGATATGGATTGCAGTTTAACCGGCAAAATTCATCCCGAGGAGAGTGCCCAATCGAGTGAAAGCGGTCCACTGACCACCTTTTCGACTGTAATGCCGGAAAGCGCCCCGCGTTTTCACCCGTTTGTAAGCTCCTCAAAGCTAGGCATGCCTTATCGTAAATAACTCCATTGAATGAGTACCCTGTCACCACCCTCCTAAACACCTCAATGGACCATGTTTGCACATCAAGATATAACATATAGATCCTACAAAAATTCAGGGGTACTCATAGAGTCTTCAACCTATATGGTGGGAGGGTTTTTACCTGCTGTCATCCACGACATCATCATGGAAAACACCTCCCGAAATCCCTCATATGAAGTCAGCATTGCCGCATTGCGCACAATTCCGCATGGCATCACCAAAAATAAAGTGCATGGCGCAAAACACTTATGGAAACGGTGAGTCATACGCTCCTGCATCGCACACATTGGATTAATGAGTTCTTTGTCCATCCTTGTGAAATGGAAAATATTCTTCGTAATATGGTATTCGAACCTTCGTGTACCGTGATGTGCGGCTCTCCCATTCACGTTGAGTTTCTTCAGCTCTGCGACGTTGACGCCATGCCCTTTGATAACCGATGGGCTTACCGAATTTCTCCTCCACGTCGTGATGCCTTCGGCAAGTCCGTGAATGGGTGCGGGTAACAATAACCGGGGCTTCGCAAAATCCATTGACTTCTCCTACCCACGCTCCACATTTTTGGTGCATGTTCCATGGTGGAGAAGAGTGTAACGTGCAATATAACGCCTGCGTGTGCCACAACATTAGCAAATGCGTGGGTGTTGTACACTTAAGTTACAAAAATGTAATCTAGACTTACCGTGGGTCCAGTCGGGGAGTTTCCGCATGCAGGTTCATCCGCTGTCCCCCCATACGCACACGCGTGTACGCACAAATTCGTCACCCCGTCCATGACAGTCCACCGGATTGGTTGGTCAAATGAGTCTTTGCCTTCCATGGTGACGCGATTGCAACCAGCGGTATCGCATATGTGTGTCAAGCACGGTTGACATACATTCCAGTCCTCAATGTGCTTTTCGAAATAGGTCCGCATGTCTGCCTCAAACTCCGTGTGTCCACATCGGAATGACAAGTCCCTGCGACATGTCATGCACACTCGGTTAAAGCATTGTACTAATGTAGACAATTTGGCACATGGGAATCTGCAGTGTGCCATGCGATATTGGATGTTCCAGAATTTGTACACCAAGTTACTTAAAGACGAATTGAACAACATTTAACGAGCATCTACCTGTTTCCTTCACGCAATGCCAAGTTGAACAACTTGTATCCAAGCTCGAGGTCACGTCCTCTTGCATCTAGAAGCTTGGATCCCACGCCATAGCTTACATTCCAACATTGTGCCACTCCGCGGAAACCACTGTGGAAAGCGTAAACTTGATGTTGGACCTTCCGCACCATGGAAGTCGTGAGATACACCTTGGCACTTACCTTCAAGTATGCCAAGCCTTGCCATTGATCACCATAGTACTGACACTTCCTCACACCACCATCTTGGAATACGACATAATTCAGGTAATGCGTCGCCTTGCAGTCTGGGTTGGCGCATCGTTTCCGCCGCTCCACTCCGACATACCCCACATTGTCATCGATGATGTTAACCGGTCTCCGAGCCTTCCCAGCTCCTTTGCTCACCACAGAGAGTCCACTGCCACATTTCACACATGTCCACTCTATGTATTGCAAAACCACACATGGACTCGTTGAACACAACGTGAAAACTTCATGGAATGTTCGGGCAAACATGCGCCCATGGGAAGTCCGGAATAATAGATGAATAAGCACGGTCCATACCACTTCTGATACACCAGTCAACCGGAATAAAGCACGGCGTAAATCAGAACTAACGGCTGTGAGATTCTTTGAATGTCTAGTATCCCCATCTCGTCCCAGTAGATGATTGGAGGCACCTTGTGCTACCAACCATACTAGGCCTGCCAAGAACAACGCCACCGAGCAGAACATATTCCGGATTGCGTTGAATCTTGCAGAGTACCAACCGCTGCGCAAAAAAGTGTCCGTACCCAACCATCGTAGTATGTTTTCACAAATGTCTTCAGAGGTAGGAGTCCGTTGCCTGTTTCGAATTGGAGTCATTACCGCATCGATTACTGGAAACGTAAACAACAAAAGAGCAAAAAGTATCCCTATTGTCCGCACCGCACCCCGCGGCATCGTGCAGGAAGTTGCCACCTGCCATCCACCATGTGATGGATTCATTCCTTATTCATCGTGAAACCATTATGATACTTGTATCATATAGCATGGCAATGCATTGTGGAAGGCAACAATGGCATATTTGACACAAGTGTGTAAGTTCTAGATCATACTCGTACACATATACATTTCTAAAAACATATTACATTCTATACTCTATATGTCTCCAACCGTTTCCCTAGAAAATTTTCCAACCTTCTATGTCGCGATCAAGACCCGCTTCCAACCCTTGGTCTGCTGGCGCTTTCTCAAGCCCTTTAAGTGATTTCAAGCGCTTGAAGAGAGGTTCCAAATTGTTATGGCCCGATCGATTCCTTCTTCCGGCCCTTTGTTTTCAGGCGCGAGTATTGTCGCCATCCGCGTTATCTTCTCGGTCACCGACGAAGGTAAAGATGTGTCCTTCAAATCCTGTTGCCTCCCCCCTATAAGCACTAATTTCATCCGGCAAAACAGTTGAAGTGGATACACTCGGTTTACCGGGATCTCACCTTTCCGTTATTCGATAGGAAGTTTTTCATGTCTTGGTTCGCCCGATTGACATTCCCATTGAGGGCTTTAGGAAGCTCCAATGTTTTGTCATCCAGCTGCAAGCATCCGCACCCGCCATGCAATCCCGATGTCTTTGCATCGACAACCATGCTGAGAGTAACTCCATGAAAGAAAAATGTTGTCAAGTTACGACAAAAATTGCAAATGACTAACCTTCTTGGCGACGACCAATGCCTGCGCGGCGGCACGCGCCTTGTCATAGAAGCTGGCAAGCACACTTTTACAGGGGATGTAATCATCCCCCGATGTAGCTTTGGGGTAGGTTTTGGAAAATACATCCGTATTCGGGAGACTTGTAAGCCCCCTCACCGAGATGTCGAGTTTAGCCAATTTGATCGCAACCTGTCCAACCGCCACAATGCCAGTGCTCTTACAATGAACTACACAACACTTGTAGAACAAGGTTATGCTAAACACAATACAACTATTTTTTAAAGAATCCTCTCCATAGTGTATATACCTTTGCAAACCCCAAGGTTTCGTTTACCGTCTTTGCAGTTGCCACACTGTTTGGAACATCCGCACATACGTCCACGACTTGATCTAGCATTGATCGATCAAGCTTCGCATCCGTACTTTGTGTCTTGGGTACCTTTGGTTTCGCATACACCACCACACCACTTCAAAGTCACTACGATAAGTTAAAGTTGAGATCATTCAATGTTTCATCAAGTGTCGCTTGAACTCACTTCAAGCGCTCGAGACCTCACTTCAAGCACCCCTTGATATGTACAGGGGGGGGCGGGAGGGAGAAGGGGCTCACCGGGAGGGCAATTTCCGCCTTTGCGGCTTTCTTGGCATCCTTCTGTGGAGGTTTGTCCATCTGCGAAGAATGTTTTCGTGTATACTCGTTATAATTTGAGGATTTTCAAGCACATCAAATCTACTTCAAGCGCTTGAAATCTGCTTCAAGCGCTTGAGATCTGCTTCAAGCGCTTGAAGTATATTTCGTCAAGCGGGCAAAACAAGCCCCCCTCCTCCCCCTTGAGCCCTAAAATATTTCGAGAGTATTTTCGTGTATACTCGTTATAATTTGAGGATTTTCAAGCACTTCAAATCTACTTCAAGCACTTCAAATCTGCTTCAAGCGCTTGAAATCTGCTTCAAGCGCTTGAGATCTACTTCAAGCGCTTGAAGTATATTTCGTCAAGCGGGCAAAACAAGCCCCCCTCCTCCCCCTTGAGCCCTAAAATATTTAGAGAATGTTTTCGTGTATACTCGTTATAATTTGAGGATTTTCAAGCACTTCAAATCTACTTCAAGCACTTGAAATCTGCTTCAAGCGCTTGAGATCTGCTTTAAGCGCTTGAGATCTACTTCAAGCGCTTGAAGTATATTTCGTCAAGCGGGCAAAACAAGCCCCCCTCCTCCCCCTTGAGCCCTAAAATATTTAGAGAATGTTTTCGTGTATACTCGTTATAATTTGAGGAATTTCAAGCACTTCAAATCTACTTCAAGCACTTGAAATCTGCTTCAAGCGCTTGAAATCTGAAGCGCTTGAGATCTGCTTCAAGCGCTTGAGATCTACTTCAAGCGCTTGAAGTATATTTCGTCAAGCGGGCAAAACAAGCCCCCCTCCTCCCCCTTGAGCCCTAAAATATTTAGAGAATGTTTTCGTGTATACTCGTTATAATTTGAGGATTTTCAAGCACATCAAATCTACTTCAAGCACTTGAAATCTGCTTCAAGCGCTTGAGATCTGCTTCAAGCGCTTGAGATCTACTTCAAGCGCTTGAAGTATATTTTGTCAAGCGGGCAAAACAAGCCCCCCTCCTCCCCCTTGAGCCCTAAAATATTTAGAGAGTGTTTTCGTGTATACTCGTTATAATTTGAGGATTTTCAAGCACATCAAATCTACTTCAAGCACTTGAAATCTGCTTCAAGCGCTTGAAATCTGCTTCAAGCGCTTGAGATCTACTTCAAGCGCTTGAAGTATATTTCGTCAAGCGGGCAAAACAAGCCCCCCTCCTCCCCCTTGAGCCCTAAAACATTTAGAGAATGTTTTCGTGTATACTCGTTATAATTTGAGGATTTTCAAGCACATCAAATCTACTTCAAGCACTTGAAATCTGCTTCAAGCGCTTGAGATCTGCTTCAAGCGCTTGAGATCTACTTCAAGCGCTTGAAATATATATTGTCAAGCGGGCAAAATAAGCCCCCCTCCTCCCCCTTGAGCCCTAAAATATTTAGAGAGTGTTTTCGTGTATACTCGTTATAATTTGAGGAATTTCAAGCACTTGAAATCTGCTTCAAGCGCTTGAGATCTGCTTCAAGCGCTTGAGATCTACTTCAAGCGCTTGAAGTATATTTCGTCCAGCGGGCAAAACAAGCCCCCCTCCTCCCCCTTGAGCCCTAAAACATTTAGAGAGTATTTTCGTGTATACTCGTTATAATTTGAGTAATTTCAAGCACATCAAATCTACTTCAAGCACTTCAAATCTACTTCAAGCACTTGAAATCTGCTTCAAGCGCTTGAGATCTGCTTCAAGCGCTTGAGATCTGCTTCAAGCGCTTGAAGTATATTTCGTCAAGCGGGCAAAACAAGCCCCCCTCCTCCCCCTTGAGCCCTAAAACATTTAGAGAATGTTTTCGTGTATACTCGTTATAATTTGAGGATTTTCAAGCACTTCAAATCTACTTCAAGCACTTGAAATCTGCTTCAAGCGCTTGAGATCTGCTTCAAGCGCTTGAGATCTACTCACCATACCCTAAACTGTATGACAGCTGATGACACGAGACATGCAAATCCGCCTAACCCTACACCCCTAGCCTAAACGGACCCCCCCGGGAGCTCACGAAGCCCCCTACACCCATCCTCATACCCACATGTTCACCACGGCCTGCACTTTAAGCCAATGTCATGCATCATGTGCATATTTCCCGGCCTCGGTCACCATACCCTAAACTGCATGACAGCTGATGACACGAGACATGCAAATCCGCCTAACCCTACACCCCTAGCCTAAACGGACCCCCCCGGGAGCTCACGAAGCCCCCTACACCCATCCTTATACCCACATGTTCACCACGGCCTGCACTTTAAGCCAATGCCATGCATCATGTGCCAATTTCCCGGCCTCGGTCACCATACCCTAAACTGTATGACAGCTGATGACACGAGACATGCAAATCCGCCTAACCCTACACCCCTAGCCTAAACGGACCCCCCCGGGAGCTCACGAAGCCCCCTACACCCATCCTTATACCCACATGTTCACCACGGCCTGCACTTTAAGCCAATGCCATGCATCATGTGCCAATTTCCCGGCCTCGGTCACCATACCCTAAACTGTATGACAGCTGATGACACGAGACATGCAAATCCGCCTAACCCTACACCCCTAGCCTAAACGGACCCCCCCGGGAGCTCACGAAGCCCCCTACACCCATCCTTATACCCACATGTTCACCACGGCCTGCACTTTAAGCCAATGCCATGCATCATGTGCCAATTTCCCGGCCTTGGTCACCATACCCTAAACTGTATGACACGTGTAGTGACACTGTGGCACGTGCGCGCGCTTCTCGGGTTGCACCTCGGCCATGCGTGCCACACTACACACACAACACACAAGCATAAACACAAACAAGTTGGGGTGTTACCTTTTGCAACGCTTCCTTGTAAGTGGTCAAGTTCGTTCTTGATGGTGGGGAGTGGGGTTGTAGGTTTTGTGCAAATTTATGCATGATGTTAGCATGGCCCGATCTTGTGGCGGCCGGTGTCGCGGTGGACGGTTGGTTGGTTGGTGACGGTTTCTTGGGACCCATTGTCTCTACCTGAGTGAGCAAAAGGGCAATGGGGAAATAAGAATTAGCAAGAAGCATCCTAGCAAGTTACTTGAAGAATTGTAGCTCTCCTAGCGAGTTCAAGCGCTTGAAGTCGCTTGAAGAATTGTAGGTAAAGGGAAGGGGGAAGGCATGGTTAGATTAGAAGGGGAAGAAGGTGGTAGAATGAATAGAAGAAGCGAAAAGGATCAATTGAGAAATATGCGTAAGATAGAAAGCTTGCATGCCTTTGGAGGTGGCGCTCTCCTAGCAAGTTCAAGCGCTTGAAGTCGCTTGAAGAATTGTAGGTGAAGGGAAGGGGGAAGGCATGGTTAGATTAGAAGGGGAAGAAGGTGGTAGAATGAAGAGGAGAAGCCAAAAGGATCCATTGAAAAATATGTGTAAGGTAGAAAGCTTGCATGCCTTTGGAGGTGGCGCTCTCCTAGCAAGTTCAAGCGCTTGAAGTCGCTTGAAGAATTGTAGGTGAAGGGAAGGGGGAAGGCATGGTTAGTTTAGAAGGGGAAGAAGGTGGTAGAATGAAGAGAAGAAGCCAAAAGGATCCATTGAAAAATATGTGTAAGGTAGAAAGCTTGCATGCCTTTGGAGGTGGCGCTCTCCTAGCAAGTTCAAGCGCTTGAAGTCGCTTGAAGAATTGTAGGTGAAGGGAAGGGGGAAGGCATGGTTAGATTAGAAGGGGAAGAAGGTGGTAGAATGAAGAGAAGAAGCCAAAAGGATCCATTGAAAAATATGCGAAAGGTAGAAAGCTTGCATGCCTTTGGAGGTGGCGCTCTCCTAGCGACTTCTAGCGCTTGAAGTCGCTTGAAGAATTGTAGATGAAGGGAAGGGAGAAGGCATGGTTAGATTAGAAGGGGAAGAAGGTGGTAGAATGAAGAGGAGAAGCCAAAAGGATCCATTGAAAAATATGCGAAAGGTAGAAAGCTTGCATGCCTTTGGAGGTGGCGCTCTCCTAGCAAGTTCAAGCGCTTGAAGTCGCTTGAAGAATTGTAGGTGAAGGGAAGGGGAAAGGCATGGTTAGATTAGAAGGGGAAGAAGGTGGTAGAATGAAGAGAAGAAGCCAAAAGGATCCATTGAAAAATATGCGTAAGGTAGAAAGCTTGCATGCCTTTGGAGGTGGTGCTCTCCTAGCAAATACAAGCGCTTGAAGAAGATGGCAAAACCATGATGAAGAATAGGGATAAGGCATGGTTAGATTAGAAGGGAAATAAGGTGGGAGATAGAAAAGGAAAAGAGACAAGGATCAATTGAAAAATATGCGTAACTTTTGGAGGTGGCGCTCTCTTAGCTTCTACAAGCGCATTACAAGCGCTTGAAGAGTACATAAAGGGGAGAAGGCACGCAAAGGGAAGGGGGAAGACATGGAAAGAAGGTAGTCGCAAACAAAACAAAATTGAACATCAAGGCACAGATCGATCGAACAAAATGCAAACAAGAGCAAAAGGTGAAGGATCGAAGAAGGCGAAGGCGTAAGCGCGATGGCCTCCAATAGAATACGCCACTATAGTAGGCCTCCAATAGAACACGCCATAGTGGGTCAATCTCGTAGAGCCGCAGAGTACTCACTTTGATAACATGAATGCAAACTAAAATGTGAAAGGAAACTCACCACACTAGGCTTCAAGCGCTTGAAAAACGTTGTTGGGTTTTTTTGGGAAGATAATTGAAACTTGGAATTGACAACAAAAATTAATACAAGCGGTCTAAAGAACAGATCCACCACTGAGAAGGCATTAATCGGCATCTACCATATATAAGCCATATATATTTCATATTGGGGGAGAAAATCGCAGACTTAAGTTCAAGCGCTTGAAAAACGAACGTAAGTGCCCCCCCCCTTTCCCGGACATACAGTGAGGCAGTGGTCGCGGAGCGGAAACTGTTCTCAGCTATGGCACCGGTCGCAGCGGATACAGTAGAAGCGAAGCAGATGGACGAGGCGTCCGAGGAGATCAGTGATGCTACAGTGTCGGGAGCTGAACCGCGAGTTGCAGCAGTGGTCGTGGCGCTGGGCAGCACGCAGAAGCTGCGGGGTTTCCCAGTGAAAACCCCAGAGGAGTTCGAAGCAGAGGCTCAGGTCCCACCAGCCGCGGCTGCGGACACGCTGGATCGCAAGGTGCACCTGATGAGCAACCTGCTGAAGGGTACTCGCAACGCACTCAGCCGAGTCATAGCGCACTTGGCAGTCGAAGGCAGGGTGAGCCTCCCCCGGGATGGTGACGTGGTGAGGGAAGTGGCTAGTGCAGGCAAGCTTCCTGGGGAGCTTGCGTCAGCCTTGGCGGACCTAAACATCGACAAGGACTCGCTGCTGCTTGATGAGGATGAGGATGAGGAACCTCCCTGTCTGGTGTCAGATGACGAGGATTTCGACGACGAGGAGGACATACCCCTCGACGAGATGCCACCCGGAGTGGTGGACCAGCGCAAGGGTTCACAGCCCATCTCCGCATGCTTCGCCAGCAGGCATGGAGTGGAGGTACACGACGACGGGCAAGGACAAGTGCACGCGGGGAAGATGGAGTCCCACGCGTACGAGCTGCTCAAGGAAAGGATGCTGAGTGGGCTCACCGAAGAGCACATCAAGGCCATGGCGCAGGTACAGCCCGTGTGCAAGCTGCTCAACCAGTGTCTGGCGCAGGGCATGGCGCTGGTCGCCTCGGGAGGGCTACTCATGCTGTACAAGGTCATCCTCATGGACACGGGAGCCAACTGCAACATCATCACGATCAAAACGGTGAAGCAGTTGGGCCTCACAATCTTCGAAACTGGCACTGGCTCGAGGGTCACTCGGTGTGATGGCAGCCCGGCGCAATTCAGCCAGTATTGCTACGTGGACGTGGTTCTGGCAGCGGGCACACCACATCAGACACTGCATAGGCTTCATGCATTCGTGTCCTACGCCGAGGGCAACAGTTGGGACTTCTTGGTGGGCACGGGGCCCATGAAGAATGTGTTGAAGCTGACCATCGATCTCTACAGAGGGGTGGCTTCCTCGGAGGCAGCCATCGCCTTGGGCATGAAGGAGAAGGTCACTCTCCCGTTGATTGAGTTGACGCCTCCAGCAGACCCTCGGCAGAAGATTGACGAGGACCCCAGGGTGTGCCTGGCTACAGAGATCTTCTCCAAAGAAGGTGGCGGGTGGGGCATTCAGACAGGAGGCCCTGAAGAACCACTACACGCGGCAGTAGCCGAGCGAGACATGCACGGGGAGGACACAAGCCTGCAGGCTGGCGATGGGGCCTCCACGGTGCTTGAGGACGAGATGCTCGTCCCGCGTCTTGCCGAAGAGTACGATGAAGCTTATCCAGAGCTCGCAAGTTTGCAGATCGCACGTTCGGAAGCCTGCCAGAATGGGTTTACGCTGAGGCCCTGGCAGGGCAGTGCAGTGAAGGCCTGGCCAGACACGGACAACAACGCTGGGGAAGGCAGCTGGGGAGAACAGAGGCTCTTTCTAGACAAGGGCAACATTGGCGGGCTGTGCTACCTGTATCCTGAGGACCAACAGGATCATGGCCTCGGGGGGGCGCATGCCAATGTGTTGTTTGCCCGCTGCAGCGAGGAGAAGGTGGTCTTGAAGTCCAGGTTGCAATGGCCCGACTTCACTTCGGTGGACCAAAAGTGGGACGTGGGTTGCCAACAGTTCACTAACACCCGCTTCTCACGGGTACCCGACGGCAGCAACCACGAGCATTGGGCGGTGCGTCCAGACTGCGATGTACTGGAAGAGAGGGGCTGGAGAACCCTTGCGAGGTTTCAGAATGCAGTCAACAAGTTCCACACCAATCCCGCTGGTGATGTCAAGGGGGCCATTATGTGGGACATGCTCAGATGTGAGTTCTGTGTCGTGACGGATGCCTACATGGACATCTTGGAACTGTTGAAGGCCACAGTGGATCACGTCGAATCTGACGGGGCAACGAGTGAGCTGAATGACTTGCAAGTTCCCCACCACTACGAGAGCTGGGGCTGCTGGCTGTTTCAAGCACTCAAGTATGTGGAGGCCCTGGACATGGGTAAGCTGAGAAGGCAACTTCACAGGCAATGGAAGGAGGTTGCCAGCGGTCAACAACGAGCCCCTGCTTTACAGTTGGCTGATTTGGGGAGGGCGTGCAAGAGGAAGTTCTACCCAGTGACAGATGGTGAAGGGGGGGACGGCGAGATATTCACCTGCCACCACGCAGCTTCGGAATATGTCCAGCTGGGAGAAGGGCGCAAGGTGCTGAAGGCCTGCGCCACCAGAGAAGAAGCACTATACGCTCTGGATCACTCTGGACAACGCAGGCCTCCACCACCCAGAGTGCGAGGCGGGGTGTTCGAGCGCAACGCACACCTGAAGGGTGCTGCTGGGCCATCTGGGCATGCTGAAGTGCTTCTGAGCGACGCTACCGCAGCCACTGGTGCCCCAACGGTTACTCCCAGGCCTGTGCCTGCTAGGGAGCCGTTACCATTGCCGCACCATGGCCCGCCTCCTGGCACGCAACCTAATCCAAACGATCAGCTGCCTTCGGGACCATTTGACCCACAGGTTGGCCCGCACCGTTACCAGCGTCACCTGGATCCAGAGGAGGACACCACCAGCCTAGATGCCAGGCCGGGGAGCTATTGGCTGGATGGTGACGAGATGCTCCAGGTTCTCAACAAGTCCTACCAAACCACGTTCTTGGTGAGGTATATCAGGACACAAAGAGAGGACTCCTCGTGGCGGCTGCAGTACCTACTAGGTGAGTGCAACAAAACCAGGGGTGCAGACTTGGAGACATTGAGCACGAAGCAGAAACATCGATCGCCACCTCAGTGCACTGTGGAAACATGAACCTCGGTATCCCACTGGGGGGACAGATGTCCGCACAGGACATGCTTGGACAGTCACCAGGACTGCGTGGAGCCCTCCAAGCCCACTACCGGGACGTGGAGGACAGATCCGAGTTGATCAACCGCACGCTGTGCCACCTCCACACTGGGGCCGCAGCGGGCACACTACACATGCTGCTCAGACGTGCCAGTGCTCAGTCCAAGGCGGTCTACTACCTGTTCGAGGACCAAGTGTACCACAGGGAGGTGACTCCCATGCTCATTTTCACGCCGGAGTACCTGGCAGACCCGTGCCGGAAGTTCGACAGGACAGCGTGGATGTCTCTCGGCTTCGTGGCTGCTATGCACCGTGACGCTCTCGCCGCGCTGCAACACCGCCTGGAGGCATTGGGGCCAATACTTCCAGTGCACAGGATGGTTCCACTGCTAGCTCAAGCAGCTTCTCTCCAGCTGGACGAACCACCAGCAGAGGCTACGCCTGGTGGCAGGGTAGTCACCGGCATGGTGGAAGCTGATGTGACCGAGCGTGACGACGGAACGACTCCCGTGTCGCCGCCGTATTCCCCCACATCACCTTTGCCGATCAGAGACGAAGGTGACAGCAACCTGGGGGACGTCCGCAACGTCTTGCCGCAGCACTCTGCGTAGGACCAGCGAGAGGTGGAGGAAGGGGAGATGGAACACTCAGGAGAGTGGTCCCCGTCGCGTGATGCCATGGCTGGGCCATCTGGCGAGGGGGGCCTTCGCTGGCAGCAACGAAGGCCACTGTCGCCAATCCCTGCATGTGACTGGCAGATGCCACTCTCGCCAGAATGCAACCTGCATGTTCGACCCGTATATGTAGTTGATGACACTCAGCTCGCCCTGTCGTACGAGGCACTCAGTGATGACGAAGTTTCTCGCTACCAGCTTTCAGCCTCACCATCGGCAACATCTTTCGACCGCGCGATGGAAAGGGCTGGCGTACGACCAGAGGATGAGCTGGACGACGAACGCTTGGACGCCTTGGTGGACGCTTACATCGCTGGCACACCTCAGCCGAGCAGCGGCACCGTGCCCCTCAGCAACAACACGCATGGCCACACAGACAGCGCCAGAACCGAAGCAGTTGCACCTGCTGGGGACATCACTTCCAGGCCGCGTTCCCCAGTGGTGGGGTCCAGACGTGTCAGGTCCCCAAGCCGCGGCTCACCACCTGAGCAGCCACGCAGCACACGGCCTTTTGTGAGGGGCGCGTCGGGCGCAGCGCCCGGGCGCGCCCACCACTGAGACGCTGCAGCCCCGTGCGGGGCACACCAGCCAACTGGCTGGTATGGTGGCAGGTCTTGTGCCTGTTCGCAGGGATGGGATACACCCTGTGGCACAAACCCGAGGTGCCGCACTATTTCGCGATCGCCATATGGGCTCTGCTGGAGTTCATGCGGCATCTATGCTTCTACAGCTTCGAGCGCCTGTGGTATTCGTGCTGGATGAGGCGCAACATGGCTCGCGCACTATGGTCACGGGAGGCAGCGGAGCAATGGTTGAGCGGCACGTGCCCCCGCACACCGCTCACAGGAGGGCTTCTTGGGCACGCACTGCTTGCGCTTTCGTGGTGGTGTTCGCTTCTGGGAGCTCGGCATGCGCTGAGAGGGGACTATGTGGCACAGGTTATCAGGGCCCATTTTACACCTCTAACGAGGATACGAGGTAAAATTTTCGGAATATCGTCGTTTTTTCCTATATGTTTTTGTGGAACCCATCAAAACGACTCGTTGATATCTTGCTGATTTGTCCAGTTTCACAAGGGAAATTCTCCTTTGTATTCATGATGTTTTTGTGGAAGGGTCGAGGTGTTGAACCATTGAACCGTACAACTTTGGGCAGTCAGTTGTAGATGGCGCTCTAACAAGATGGGGGGTTCATTGGCTGTATCCTACAGCGAAATTGGGGCCGTAACGGGCGCGGGGGCGGTGGGGAGGGGCAATGGCGGGGTGCGCGCAGGCTGACGACTTCTATGCGGCAGCCAAGTGCTGCATCGCGAGCTACTTTCAAGACGTGCGGTTTTTCGACCTGTACGGCCCCCCGGAGTTGCTGGAGGGGCAGGTGGTCTACTACGTGCCTATGCCCAGTCCCCAGGATGAGTACGACATCGCGGCTCAGGGCTGGTTCTGGGGCATCCTTTCCGCCTTCGTCATCCTGTGTGCGCTCACCGCTGCCGTCATCCAGTTTAATAAGCACCGTGCCCGCACTCTGCTACAGGTGCGTGTCCCTCCCACCTCCCATCTGCTACTTTGCACCGAGCTGCCATCCAGGCACGCGCCCAGCTAGGAACCACCTGGTGGCTTCTACAGCTCTCTCCGAGGACCCACCCTAAGTATGGCCGGCCCGCACATCTCTCCTTACATTTCTGGTGCTTTCGGTGAGCTTGCCTAAGGATGGTCGTAGTGGAGGTGGTTGCTGCTCTGTGACGGTGGGAGATGCCTCATGCAGGTGGAGGTGGCAGACCCCTTCGACCCGGGCGCACCCGAGAAGCACGCGCTGGTCCCAGTTGGAGCTGTCACCTCTAATCTTGGTGGTGGCCGCGTCGTACCTCTCGACGACACCTCAGCGCCCCCCGCCACGCCCCCTGCACGGCCACCACCCTCCACGCTCTCGGCTTCTGATGCGCCCGCTCCCCGGACACCGGACTACACCTCTGTGGCGGGTGGGCCCGTGGCCGAGTCGGTGCAACGGGGCGATGAAACGCCCCCGGCCTCTCTGCGGCTGCCTCCCTTGCTTGTGCATGGCGCAGTATCTTTAGAGGAAGGAAACCGCGGAATTGTAAATATGCCCGTGCCTGGGTGGAGCGCGGAGATCAGCGCCCCGAACGATCCTTCAGCAAGATGAGGTACATGCAAGGCCGCAGGGGAGGTAGATGGGCGACATCATTAATTTTATAGATACCAATAGCATTTTCGGTGTCCTGGGCTGTACAGTGAAATGTTCGCCACCCAAGGGATCTGACATCTCGACAAGGTCATCAGAGGAGCGGCATTCCTTGAAAGAATAGCCTTATGAAGACAAAACTCTTGCCCGCATACTTCTGTCTATGTGAGCATGGGTCATACAGTGAGAAATAATGTGCACGTGTATATTGTAAATGATAGCATCCCTGCTATGACCATGTCCAGCGCAAACGGGATTTTGTGATCGTACATTGACGGATAGGAAGGCTATCATACAATTAGGTGAATAAGAAATCCAAACCTTTCTCGCCGAGCCTATCAACCTGATTGCGCTCCACATGCTGCAAGATGAACTGCGGAATCACGTTTGACGGTGCACTGGGGTTTCGATCAGCCGAGCTCTCGATATCAGCTGACGGTGCAACCCGCTTCAGCACCACGTCAATCAGTAGTGTCGACGCGTCGTGGCATAGCATATCAACTTCTTATCTGGCAATACGAGCATGAAATTCGTGACACCGAGTATTTGCGATTGACCATAATAACGGCTCGGAGCTTTCCAGCCAACCCGACTCCTCGCACCAATCTGACGATACCACATGCTCCGATATGTAATTCAGTTTCCGATTGCAATCACAAGTAAAGCTATTTATTTAATTATTATGTAACAACATCGGGATGGTACCGAGTCGAATGTCTTATAATTCGTTGGCATGTAGCACGGCTACGTGGCCACGGCTTGCACTATAAAATGCATAATCAATGTAAATGATAGTGAGAAGTTGTTAGAAGGTTCAAAAAGTACTTAGAGGTTATGAATATGCATTAGAAACAAAAATTTTATCTCAGGGCATATTAGTGGGCCGCTGGGGAGCTATTTTCGTCTGTGAAATGCCTGCAAACCAGAAAATGCATATCGTGTGAATGCGTAACATATCAAAATGATACCGGGACGTTGTTAGAAACGTCAAGAAGTATTTAGAGGTTATAAGTAGGCATTGAGAAGCAATTTTTCACATCGGTTCATATTCACGGGGCGTGGGTGAGCCTTTTTCGTCTGTGAAATGCCCGTAAACAAGATATTTATGTACCTGGCGGGCGCGTAACATATCAAAATGACAACGAGAAGTTATTAGAGGTGTCAAGAAGTTATTAGAAATGTCAAGAAGTATTTTGAGGTTATAATTAGGCATCGAGGATCGAAATTTCATCTTGCGGGGCATGTTAGTTGGGTGTTGCGGAGCTACTTTTGTTTGGGGAATGCCTGCAAATCAAAAAACGCACATCGCGCGGGTGCAATAACATATCAAAATGATCTTGAGAAGTTGTTAGAAATGTCAAGAACTATTTGAAAGAGGCTATGCTACGTATGCATTCGACACACATATATTCACTTTGGGTCTATGACACAACCGGGTCGGGTCAGCTAATTTCGTCTGTGATGAGTGTATAAACCAGGAATTTCATATTGCGCGGTGGTGTGGTATGTAGTAGGTCACACACAAAAAACAAGCTGGGAATACAAAGTGTGGTATCATCTTAGATGACACTATATATACACACACTATATATACATAACACTAAAAATCTCATAAAAGTGCAAACAGCCGCTCATGCTCTCGCGGGGGTATCTGGTACCTATCTCCCCTCTTATGTAGCCGGACATCACATGCTAGCACCGCTTCACATGGAATGATGCACTTCTTACTAGTATCCAAGCTATATGCATCTCGCACATTTTGGTCCGCCCATTCGAAATACCTCCCAGAAATCACTGAGTCTCCTGGAGCAAATGTCTGGCCGTAGTCATCACGACGCGCCCTCCCGCCCACCTCCGTCACTGCCGACAACGCCTTGACAAGATAGTAGGCATGTGATGAATCGGCGGGATCCTTCTTCACCGCCATGATAGCCCCACGCCGCACGGCTACACTGACACCCGCCGCATACTCCTCCACCATGTTGCGGATCCTCACTGCGTCCGCGCCAGTAGCCGGTCTCAACTCCACATCTCTCCACGCATCCACGTGGGACCTCTCCAAGCATCCATCTGAGCCTGGATCAGGGCGCACACACTCCGCATAACAATGCACACAATAGCATGTCCGCTCACGTACCATCAACGTACCCTCGGCACTCCCCCCCCTGACAGAATGCAAGCGCTGAGTCCCGTCCACACTCTGGTAGGCCGCGCTAACGGTGTGATCCACCGCCTGCCTCCCCCCCGGCTCCTCGTGCAATGCGTCCTCCGGTACTAAGTAAAAGAACCGTTGATTGAAGCTTGCTCTTGCCTTTGCGTAACTGGTATCTGCACGTCGGCTCAGCCTCTCACAACAAAACGCATAAAGGTCCGCGGCGCATAAGATCTTGGCATACCACTTGTCACCCTCCGATATGACCGCCACCGCCGCGGCATGTTTGACATGCGCCCCCGCCCCATCCTGCTCCCCCTTGGCATGCGCGGTCTCGAAGAAGTTCCGTTGACATGGGACACCCAAAGACCATTCGTACTTGCTGCTTGCCACATCCGCAAACCCTGCCGCGCACCTATTTTGTCCCGCACAACCATCCGCCCACTCATGGATGAAAATCGGCAGTGTCAACCCCCGTCCGATGAAGTACTCTCGAATGATCAACTCCCGCATGTACTGAATGAACCGGTGATCGTGTTTGCGGTCGTCGCTCATCAGATAAATGTAATCCTTCACCAACACCGGGTTTTCTGCCGTGGATTCCACCCCATCCACCGCCATGCACGCATGCCTCCAAACCACACAAACCAATATCGTCGCCTGCTTCACCACCCAATGAAGACTTTGAGCTTCTCGAGGAATGTTCAATGAATGATTCTCGGAGAAGTCAAACAAGAACACCGCATGACCCAGCGGCAAGTCCCTCACACACGTCTGGAACTGTCGTTGTTGGTGCAAGGCCATGAATGTGTGGTATGCATACGGCCGTAGAAACGGGCAGTTCCCACTGCCTTCCAGCCTCCTCCACGCCCACGTCTCCGGGTTCCCCGCCGCCGCAGTATTCGCTAAGAAATGCCCCTTGCACTCGCAATTTGGGGAACTCCTTGGTTCGTGTCCCAACAGCAACGTCTGCAATTTGGAGATCAAGGCCGCCAACTTCGTCTTCTTCTGCACGAACTGCAACCGTCGTATCTCCTTCCCATCATCGTCCATCTGCCCCGTGCTACAAGTCTCATAACAAGACCATTGCACTTCCGCTTGATGCTGCACCTCCTGGGCGCATACCGTGAAGTTGGCGCAGCCGCCGCACCGCTCGCACACCCCCCTCAAGCACTCGATGGGGTGCTTGTCTCCCACTCGAGGACATACACAGCAAGCCCTCCGCGAACGTTGATGTTGACCGTCCCGCTTTTGCAATATTGCAAACCGTCCCGGTATTCCCAACCGCCTTTCGGCTATGCTCCGCCGTCCTCGCAACCCGCGGGCAACAAGCCGCACGGTTGCATGCACACGGTGAGTGCACCGCCTCTCGAGCCTTATCAAAGCCCTCAAGAACCATGCGCATATCCTCGTGGTACCGGCAACAACAAGAGATGTTGTCTTTCCTTCGTAACCGCACAACATTGTGCGGCTTGCATACGCCTTGCTTCTCAAAGGAACGTTGCCCAATCTTGAGAGCCGGGTACTTTGCCTGAAACCTCCTATAGATTACTAGTTGGGAGGCTTCTAACCAATGCTTGCTAACATACTCCTTCGGTGTCGTCAAACGGCCGGTGTTGGGGTCACGTGCCAATAAGACATCCTTCTTACAAGGACTTACTCGTGTGTTGTCCGCATGCAACCAAAATGCTCTAATAAGAGCGCATGTCGCCGCCGTCAAACAACTCGAACCCAATCTCCGCTCCGCCAGCATAACGCCCTTCCATAGGCCACGCCGCATCCGCTCCTCATGTTCCAAGCTTGCCCCCTCCACCAAGTTGGCATGACCTTTAACCCCACAATCTCCGATGCGGTGGTGCACGCCTAGCATCCTACACGCCAGTCGCACCAACTTGTCCTCAAATAAGTTGCTTCCAAAAGCCGCAGCCGCTA
>LGRX02003374.1:0-23363 GCA_001247695.2 Cymbomonas tetramitiformis
ATATATTTAAGTTACCAGAAGCTCAAGGCTTCAAGTTACTTGTGCGCGAAACGCGCAATCTATTTCTAAGGCAGATGTTTTGGGTTTGGGTTCGAACGTGACACCCAAACCCAAAGATGGCAAACAGCCGAGGGCTTCCCGTGCGTCCTAGCGCACGAAACTTGGCTCAAATACTGCCAAGATACATATATTTAAGTTACCCGAAGCTCAAGGCTTCAAGTTACTTGTGCGCGAAACGCGCAATTTATTTCAAAGGCAGATGTTTTGGGTTTGGGTTCGAACGTGACACCCAAACCCAAAGATGCCAAACAGCCGAGGGCTTCCCGTGCGTCCTAGAGCACGAAACTTGGCACGAATACTGCCAAGATACATATCTTTGAGTTACTTGAAGCTCAAGGCTTCAAGTTACTTGTGCGCGAAACGCGCAATTTATTTCTAAGGCAGATGTTTGGGTTTGGGTTCGAACGTGACACCCAAACCCAAAGATGCCAAACAGCCGAGGGCTTCCCGTGCGTCCTAGAGCACGAAACTTGGCACACATACTGCCAAGATACATATCTTTCAGTAACTTGAAGCTCAAGGCTTCAAGTTACTTACTTTTTTTCAAGCAGAACACGCCGTGAGTGTCTATTGTGGCAAATATGGCAAATAATAAAAGTCATTATGGGGACAAAGTCGTTATTCACGGCCGTGACTTTTAGATTCACGGCCGCGAATCTTTCCGAATGGAACCAAAAACGGTTTTTGGTTCCATTCGGACATATGGACATCACGGCAAGACAACTCTTCAGTGTAATATTTCGCATGGCATGGCGATAGCTCAACAGGTACAATACAACGTCATGGATGCATGCACCGGTCATAGCCGGATGACATCAAGAAAACTTATTCTAAAATCATCATGAAAATGGGTTATTCTAAAATCATGAAAATATATTCTAAATTAAATAGCCTACCGACACCGACATGGGCCACTAAAGTTGCCCCCCCCATCATATTCGGAAAGTCGGTGAAACTGATAAAGAGCTTTGAGCGGTCCAACAGTTGCAAGACCAATCGATGGATTCCGATATTTGTTAAAAATCATAAATCGATATGCATACTTTGATACCGTGTTCAAATGCCGTCCGATTTATCGATATGTCAAGACATCGGAGTTATCGATGCCGCCTAGCCTTGCTTCGTTTGCACTCGAGATGGCAGGCTAAGTCGATTCCGGCAGTTTAAAATAGGGCCGCCCAAACGCTAATGGCGACCAAGGGGCGTTCATGTGTACGACGAAACTTTCAGGATATATCGCGGTAACCGTAATAACTATATCTTGCAATTTTCTTTCAGGCTTGTCGTCAACGTATGGTCGAAACGGCCGAATCTTGACGAGAGGCGGCGGTACGTCGAGCCTGAGTTTTAATTTATCCAAACCCGGTTAATAAATTGGTGCCACGGTTAAGCGGACATCGGCGATTGGTCGACAGGGTCCCAAAAATGATTAATCTCGTGAATTTAACGATCCAGCCCGACCTTCGCCTCGTCATGAGAGAATAGCATAGATACGATGATGCTTGTGGTAGCCTATTTTGTAGCAGGGCTTCTAATCGGTTTCAAACTTGCATATCAATCGCGATTTCGATATTCGACATTTTCAATCGATAACCGATGATATTATTGAATTTTACATACA
This sequence comes from Cymbomonas tetramitiformis, assembly GCA_001247695.2. Classification (NCBI taxonomy): domain Eukaryota; kingdom Viridiplantae; phylum Chlorophyta; class Pyramimonadophyceae; order Pyramimonadales; family Pyramimonadaceae; genus Cymbomonas; species Cymbomonas tetramitiformis. The sequence goes on from LGRX02003374.1 coordinate 1,682, forward strand.
AATTTCCGAATACGATACATAAGAACGTCAATACTAAACCGACCCGACACCGATTTATCAATGAAATGTGCACAAAAATGATATCGATCGATGCCGATTTCCCGATACTTTCCGATGTATCGGAACATCGATTAAACCGATTGGGAGCCTTGTTCTGTAGTATTCTTCCCAAAACACCCACTCCGACGTGAAGGCCGCTGTTAATCGACGACATTAAATTTATCAGAAACGAACACTTCTAATAATGTATAGCCTTCACTACCTACATATTGCTGGAAATGACAACCTGACTAGTTTGTACAGTCAGGTGGCATATCCCGTGTGTCATTCTCGGTGTACAGCTAGTGACCTAGACTCAGTATTTATGTCCATCTATACGAGTCTAGTGATCCGTTTGTTCCTAGGTTGGTGCTAACGCGACCCCCCCCCCCGTTATAACGTGCGTTATAACGTCAAAAGGGGGTGCACGTTATAACGTCATGTTATTTCGACCTTAACACTGGGCATCCTCTACAGTCTACACTCAGTAGCGTCACTTCATACTTAATCATTTTTAGGCAACGAAGAGGCTTCCGTCATATGCAAAAAATGTTTGATGGTCTAAAATATAATAATGTCTGACTCCACACTTATTTAATAACTAGATACCCACTTCAGTTATTACGTACATAACTATATTGTGTATTGCTGTATTCAGTAGCAGTCCAGCACTAAAAAGCTCAATAGGTAAAGACTTCGGGACGGCGAATAACACGTCCCGTGGAGCTCACTCCTCCCAGTGGCAAAGATGCAGATGCTACAGGTGCCTGCCTCCGTTCCTGGCTAGAGGCGATCGAAGACGCACGAGCGATAGAGCGAGAGATCCTCTCGTCACGGGTGGTTGTGGCGACGTTCTCCGCTCCCTCCCTCTCTTCTCGCCAGGCATCTTCCCAACCATCATTAAGCTCAAGTCCTTCACTCCAAGGGATCACTTCCACCTTTCGTTCAACGTGCTCAAGCTTTTCGAGTTGCAGGGAGTTCCAACAAACGTACATTCGGGACTCCACGTTCTCCCAAAGCAACCTGTTCCTATTCCGATCTTCGATAAAGTTCATCATCTTGTGACCCCGCTCAGCAGAACCTGCACCTGCTACTTGTGCACACGCTCGCATGGCCACTAGTTGCAACTCTTTCACTCCAGAGCCATACAAAAACCAAAAGTCCGCTGCGGAAACATGCTTCGCTGTCTCCCACACCGTCTCACGTGAGAATACACCACGTTTCATCTTGTATTCCAAAAGCTGAATCTCTGCGGCACTCCTGTTCGCCACCGCCGCACGGCATCCCTCTTCGTAAACTTGCTTCTCAAGCTCGGTTGGTGTAGATCCTGGCGTCATTCCTGATTCCTGGCGTCATCGCGTCATTCCTGATTCCCGATTCCTGATTCCTGATTCCGTTCCGTTCGGGAGGCTTAAGTATGGGGGCCTTAAGTATGGGGGATAGAGTGCACGTTTTAACGCGCGTTATAACGCCAAAAGGGGGTGCACGTTATAACGCGTTATGAGTTAGCACCAACCTAGGTTTGTTCCGTCGGCTCTCGGGTCCCCACTGCCTTGACTTGTTGTTTCTAGCACATATAATATGTACTAATATTTGATCGTGCTCGCGTATGGCTTAGCTATGACTAACTTTTAGCTTTCAGGCTTTAAGGGTTCTAGCTCCAAGCACACGTAGCCGTGCAAGTAACGTAGAACTATGATACGCACTAAGATAATGCCTTCCGTGGTTGGCTTAATTTTACTCGATTCATGCTATATAACTGCCTATGCACCAAAGGCCGACGCGGTCAAGGAACCTATCCAGCAACGGGCCGAGGCTCCAGCTCTCAGCTCCTACCTGCGCTCAAATATACGCTGGCGAAGGACCTTCAGCGCAAGATACTCGCATTGCTCATCAAGATGAGGCTTTTGCTCCGGTTCTTTCAACACTACCGGTTTGGTGAGCGCAGCTAATGCGGAGCCATGGGCGTGCTGCTGTCCATCTCCTAAGACTACTTAAAACACTTCTTAAGGCGCAACCCGAAGTCAACCGGGCCGTGACTTCGACTAAAGACCACTAAATACGCTGAATAATACAAAGTTAAAACATCGGACCAAAACATGATAAGATTTTGTGGTCAAGACATATGTGAACGTGTTCGTCGGATGACAAATACATAGAACGTGGTTGCGCCATTGTAAGTCATTTGGGTACACAGATTTGTGAGGGATTAAACACCCAGTTTTAGATAGTTTTTCGCACATCATAGCGTATTTGGCGAAGATAGCTCAATGGATTCGTACACGTGTAGTACTAAGAGCCGCTGCTGGGGTGATCACGAGTTAAGATACCACGGCCAGACGCAAATAACTCCGGTCGTGAGGGTAAGTATTATGCTCAATTATCGTTTGGAAGCTCGAATCTCACGTCCCATTTCCTTCCGCCCCACACTGACCACAGAAGATGGTCCTGCGGACTGCAGGTGAAGCCACACGTGTTGGGATGCACTAGGAAGTCTAAGTCACCCCTGTTCGCCATCATCCATGGGACGACATCGGTGTATCGGTTCACGGGCATAAAGATAGCAAAATTAGGCGTGACGAATGGAGCAGCATTGGCTGACCCGCCCGCTCCAGTTTTATCCACGGCAAAGGCGCAGAGTGCCGTCAGGTTGAAAATGGGTTTAGTCTCATCGCACTCAGGGGCGTTGAAACGCTCGATGAAGTCGCTGCGAAGGGCCCGGGCGTACTTAGAGCTGTGCGAGTTGCTGCTGAATTGCTCAATACCGTCTGCATAGAAGAGGACGTGGATGTGGTATGACTCGAAAGCCTTTGCTCCCGGCTCGCAGGTGCATCCCTTTTCGCTTCTCACGGGGTGAGGGTGTGCGTCCGCCAAGGCGAGGACGGCGAGGAGAAGAAGGGCAACCTGAGCCTTAAGCATGTTTATGGCTTGTTGCGTTGGCGGATTCTGTTGCGGCCGGCGGCGATGTCCACAGAGATTACGATGCTTCACAACGGAACGAAAGTATGTGTGCCCGCAAACATTCGATCTGTGGACACGAGCTCGAGAAGCCACACCTCAAACCTCAAAAGTTAGTTACCTCTGTCGTGTGCTGACGTGGCAACAAATTGTCGAAATATATCTTCAATCTCGATGAGAGCCATCAGGCGAGAGCTTTATAGGGGGTACGTGAACGTACAGGTGGGGAAAAAATATAAAATCTATACATTAACGGTTGTAGTGAATTTCTAGACGTGTGGTATTGTATATATATGTCAGATATGAATGGTGTATAGATCTAGTTGTGAATGTGTTGCTGTTCACATATAATTTCACTTAATAGAACTTATTAAATGTAATATGGTGGAAGTTAGTCTCACCATTAGGTGGATTATACATTTTCAAGAACATAGAGAATTGATTAATGGGGTTGAACTCTAGTGCATTATGATATTGTGAACATATGAATTAGTTCCCTAAGTTACCCTTACTTAAGGTACATGCATTGAGTCATTCGATTTCAATGATTACGTAATTAAATATTTTGTAAGAGTGCATTGGTGGGTAGGACGTTTGCAGTTGGATGGGAACATAGTTCGGAAATTCCTAGTCTTTGACTCATGAATGCACTGGTATTTTGAGGTAGAAGGAGGTATGAATCTACATAAATTTCATTTGAGGAACCCAATATGTAAAAACTTTGGATATATATTGATTCCTATATATGTTACATCAATAAGACTAAGAAGTAGGACTTGTATGTTGCTCAAGTAAAATAAGTAAGTGGCTGCATATCGAGCAGTGCACATTGTTGATTTAATCAAGAATTGCATATGTACATATGAATAAGCTAGGATTGCTAGAAATGAAATATTATTGTATTGCTATTAGTCTATTATCTATTGCTATTAGTCTAGAAATGCTTCACATCCAGAGGAATCTGAATCACTATATTGTTCCACCTCGTCGCTATTGATACGGTTACCTTTACTATTCAATCTGCAACCAGTGTTGTTTTGAGTAGGGCGGCGTCGTCTTTTCTGTCTCATTGGTTCATTGGTTTTTTCATCTAACACTGGCTTGCCATCTTTAACCAACATTGCCATTGGTTGGTTCATGAGACGCATCAAATAAGACATGTTCCAGTTGCGCGGTTGTTTCTTGGTTGGAGGTTTCTGCAGGATACCTCCTCTTGGTCCAGAATCGGTGAGAGCGACGATTGCTGGAGCAGCATCTTGAACAACAGACTTATGGCATACATGCTTCAAGATTGATATTGCTAACTGTCGGACCCTGAATTCTTCTTGCGCAACTGAACTCATGTAATTCTCGGGGTCAATGGCTGCGCCCCCTACCTTAACTTGACTTGCATTGAAACCACAGAGTGCATTTGTATGAGGCATTGCTGTCTTGGGAGAGTTGGTCAACAGAAAGGAATGTACTAAGTTTTCAGGGATGTGGCTGAGGTCGCAGTCTAGCCAAGAGATGACATAGTGCCTTCCAGGTGGGAGTTCTTCAGGTGACAGTACTGCACATTTGGTGCAGTGGCTACCTTTCAAAGCACGAATTTGTTGCTGGTGACTGAGCTGTTGGAAAGGAAGCAAGATGCCGAAATAGTGTAGCATTTCTGCTCCTTCACCTGGTCCACATCCATAAATACACAATCAGAGACTAATCCATAGAAGAATTAATCGGCCTGGCATAATTCATGAAGCAAGTAGCAGTAATCAGCATCAGTAATTAAGGTGTCTATAGTTGTTTGGGTTTTTGGGATATGGGGCAATACCATTATTAGCGAACATTCGAACGAGTTGGTAGCAATAACCCTCTGGTTTGGGGTGCCTGCAGGGATTTGTGATGTTTTCTGGATGATACTTTTTGAGCAGGTTAATCTCCTTTTCCATGTGGTACCTGCATGGTGTAAAAGACACTCAGTATGCGTGTGAAGTTGTGTTGAATGTTGTTGAATTGAAAGGGTATTACAGTCGGCAGCGGTAGTATGAGCAAGGATGTCACCAAATGAAAGAACTCTTACCTTAAAGGTCCAACGCCTATTTCTTTGCTGAGATTGTGGCCCATGACTAGCTTGGAGTAATCGATGCCAAGTGCAAATTTATGTTGGTGTTTGGGGTGATTTATGTGGTAAGGTAGTGCCAACCACTGTACCCCAGAAACCGTAGTTAGTACTTGGCTTTATTAGTTGCGAGTGAGCTGTTGTGTTGACACTCTAGAAAATCATTTGATCAAAATATTAGTAGGCTTCCTTACCTTGCCGGCCTCAGGTAACTGGACTTTAGAGCCCAAAAGGCGCTTGCGGATATTGATCTTGTAAGAAGTGCCCTTATTAGACTTTTTCAGACCATCCACGAGGACAATGGTGCCCTTCATGGGTTGACGGTAAAAATGGATGTTCTTTGCCGTCGTGCGAGCAGCCTTGCGATTCCACCCTTCCGGAGCATACGGATGTCCATCAGCGATTGTTTGGCTAACAATGGCTAACTCAGTTGCTACCAGATGACGAACAACAGCCAGGCCCAGCAGCCTGACATCCAAGCTTGCTGCAATATTAGCGATACGGGTGTTGTTGTTTGCTGATTTGCAGAGTAGAGCTGTCATGTTCATGCACTCAATACCATGTCGGGGACCACATCCTGCACGAATGGGCATCGGAACATTTTTCATCTATGGTGAAGGAATGCTGATTAATAATATTCATCTATGAGATTTGATTGTGTTAGGTGGGAGTTGGAATAGACATGAGATTAGGTCTTTACCTGCATAGGCCCTGTGCAAGGTTTCAGCATGTCCAAAGAGCTCCAGGAGGGTGTAGTCCTTGAAGTAGTCCTTGAACTCAAGGTGCCTTTCAGCTGGATCACTAGCCAATTTCTCCGTCACACCACAGAGCATGAGAGCGTGCTCAGCAGGTGAACAATAGGGATCAAGCCTGTACTGCCAGACATCTTTCAACGTAATTTCTGCTTCGTCGTTTTTCGGTGACCACAGTGTCAAGTTTTCTGGCGTGTCCCATATTGCTACCTGTAAGTCACATATATCTCAGCAAGAATTGCCACCAGCATGAATTTTAATTTGAAATGATGTAACTTGAATGCCATGGATGCCACTTCAACGCCATGGATATACCTTTAGTGGCCTTGCCTCCCAATCTTCAGGTGAAACCACTATCGGAGTACTTGGAGAAATGGGTCGTATGTTAGCTCGTACATTTAGATTGTCTGTGCAGCGGACACTAGTGAAACATATAATACCACTTCCATCCTGAAATGTAATGCTGTAAACAGCTCGCTGTTTTGGTGGGTCTTTTTTGTTACCTGAATGAGATACCAAGTCATTAGTATAGAAAACTATATGCATATGAATTGAAAGTTTTTGAGATGGTATGAGCTCACCTTTAGCATCAACATCTGCAGTGTCATTAAAGTAAGGGTAGACGTTGTTTAAAGCATGTTGTACGTTTTCATGGAATGCAAATTGGCCAGAAGTTCCTTGTCCGGCTAGTAACATCTTGGAATCTAGTACCATATTTCCATCTGGGGTACGTGATGTAGATGGCTTACAGAATAGTAAACCAATCCTCTTCCCCATGCGTTGAACTGAAGCTAGATACACGTTGCCAGATGCTGCCCATTGGGTTAAGTTTGCAAAGGAGGGTACTAGGCATGGTCCTCCTTTCATTTCACTGCCTCTTCCTTGGGGAACAGCTCTGCTGTTGAGCGGTGTGAAGGCGTCAACCGGCTTGAAAGCTTTGATTGTTACCAATGGTAATAAAACAAACAGAAATTGTGCCAACAACTCAGTAAGCTCTGGCATTAGTACCTGCCACGATTTTGTACTGTGAGAGATACCAAAATCACAAATAATACCACAACAACAGCAACTCAAAAAGCAAAGGAAATCAAGAAAACTGAAACTGAAGTTAGTGTGCACGTAACATCGCCTTACGTGCTTGGCGGTTATCCTCTTCCACAGGATAACTTGTGGTGGTTGACCCATTTGTAATTTTATGTATGTTTGGTATATAAAAACATCATAGAAGTATCAACTGGTGTACAAGGTGGTGGAATTCTTCTATATGTATGGTTAGCAAAGTCATTGACATGCATCCAATCATCAGCCACCCTGACATCTAGGTAGAAATGGCTATTTTGAAAGTGAATGATACCTGATAGATAATATGATGCACAATTTTGATGACATTGTAAAATGTTGTTATTAAGGGAAGGGTTGAAAATGAATGGTACACCGGGTTTTGCTGTCCTGAGGTTTCCCACTTCGATCATGATGAATGCAGGGGCAGTATTAAATTGGACCTGGTTTTCCATAGTGTTCTCAGCATGACAGGCAGTACAATTTCGAATTAATCGATGTTCAAATTCTAGTAGCATGCATTTGAATGGGTCAACAATTGTAGTGTTCATGCTAGTCACATAAGTTGTATAGATGATCTCTGTTAGTGGATAGGGGTGTGAAGCAACGCGCGTGTTTCTAGAATAGGGGCACTGAGTACATGTTGCCTTGGTTTCAGCATACATTCTAATAGTGTCTGGTGAATGTTGAAATATGTAGGATATAGTATTCCACACACTACCAAAAGTTCCATTTGCTCCGACACAGTTGCTCGGATCGATTGAAGTAAGATGATCTCGCAATTGGTTTCTAGAAGTGATAATGTGCTGTAAACCTCCATTTGCACGTGCCCACAAAGCATGATAGATTGCATTGCTTGTAGTGCTATTGTTGGTGAGAAAGATATGTTTTGTACTCTGCTGATACAACCATTCTAAGCATGGGTCTATAAAACAGGAGTTGTTTTCCCATGGGATATGAACAACTGATGTATTGTGTGGGAGAAGTACTGGTGTATATTGTATGTTGACAGGCTGTTGTGAACATTTTATCAGAGTGGAGGATGTAGTCTGGGAGTCGAGAGTTGTTGTAGAAGTGGTTGTCATGTCTATGTTTTGCGATAATGTTGAACAAGATGATTGAGATGAAAAGTTATTTGGGGTTTGGCTCAGGTTTGATTTCTTTCTATAAAGAAGCATATATGCATCCTTACACAAATCCTTTTTTAATATGGGTGTAATTGAATCGTCATTGCAATGAATCCATGTATTATTGGTGTTGCGTAAACATGTGGTATAATGTCCTGAGGTAACATGGGTACCAATTCGTTTTACTATAGCACATAGTTCATAGGCAGCATCAATTTCACTTGTTGGCAATTTTAAATCTTTAGGAGTTAGCACATGTTGTATGTCCACTTCTGTTGGCAAAATATTTCCAGAATTGTCTGTTTTACTGAGTACTATTACGAGAGTTTCTGGCAAGATCTGAAATGACATGATTGAAGCATTTTTATCGGATTTCTGTCTGCATTGTGAACATATCCATGTTGGGATCGCTTTAGAGGACATTGCTTGGTTGATACATGATTTTAAAGTCTCACGCTTCTTGTAGGTCTGAAGGTTGTTTATAATCATAACCGGATTATCCTGCAATTGGTATGTCTGATGCCCACATGCTTTGTTGTTGCATATTGCTGTATATTTGTAAGAACCCATGAAGGTACTTGCGGATTTCACGTGTTTAAATGTCTCTAGTATATCCACAAAAAACTCTGATGCGTCATGTTGTAATGAATTATTGTAATTCGGGTGTAGTTGCTTAACCAATTCAAGGGTAATCCTTGGGTCAGCTAATGTACCAGTGGTGATATTATTCGTTAAGCTCCTTATGTAGTAAAACAACTGGTCCGTTTTCGAAAAGGCTGCCTGTGGGGATTGAGTAGGTTCTGACTCTAAATAATGTGGGCATTGTGTGAGAAACTGAATGATAGCATTAAAATAACATGTATTCCCCAAGTTTGCCAGACCAGAGTGACATGTTGTTTGTGCAGCGGGTTGTTTGGTAGATTTTTGAGAGGGGGTACTTGGTTTCTCTATCTCGCTATGGACATGTGCTGGGTGATGGGTGGGGGTTGAGGCTGTAATAATTATTGGGTCAAAGAAAACATCGAAATGTTTACCGGTCAATGCAGATAAACGTTTGTACTCAGCTTTGATTGCTGTTCGCATGCCAATGTGGCGATTTGCTGCAAAATGAAAATTGGCAAGGGGCCTTGTGAGGTAAACATCTTCAATCTTTTGAGCTCTAGATAAGGCGACATATTCCAACCCCGGTGCAAAGCATTGCTTTTCGTTTTCGGTTGGACATAGAACGAGCCCATTTTTAGCCGTTAACCCTTGGCTTTTATGAATTGTGATACAGTGAGCTGTTCTAAGTTTTAATTGTTTCCTGGTATATTTCCCACATAGTTTAGTTTTGCAAGATTCAGCCACAAAAGGTACAACACGCGGTAGAGTGGGACTAACAGAATCGCCTTTATAACCCCATCCATCTCCACCATCCATTTGCACAAAGACTATTGGGATTTCCAATTTGCCTTCGATAAATTGGGAAACAGTAGGCATATTGTTTTCATAAGATTGGCCCTGGAAACCAAAACCAATAACTGTGCCTTGAGCACCATTATATACGCCTAATTGTGTTGCAGAGTTCATAGTGCTCATTACTCGGCTACCAATAGCCAAATCAAGGTGTTGTTCCTGCAAATCGTTATGTTCTGGCAACGCTTTAGTACCTGATGTTGTAATTTTAGATAATTTGGTGTGGACCTCGTCTGATAAGGGCTCTCCTGTACTGGTATAATGTTGGGCGTGGATTCTGTAATGCGTTGCACCTGACTCCACCAAATTCTCGAAACACATCTTATTAATCTCATTAACCCTTTCATGTGTAGCTGCTACCCACATAGCATCCACTGGAGCTTTTTGTTGGGCTTCTTTCACTCCACTGCACAAACACCTGGACCATAGTTCAGCAAATTGGTCTACGGTGGGCAAACCTTTTCTAGCAGTTGAGCATATTCTTGCTAGTGGTGGGAGCTCCTCTCCAATTTTAGCTTGGTGTCGAACGTTTTCAGTTAACTCAATATAAGTTGTAATAGAGTTCCATAAATTTTTACCATTCAAACATGCGTTGTAGTATTTAGGATTTTTATTGTTCATTACTGGTGTTTGGTATACTGAAGTACCCATTGCTGGAAGTTGATATAAGTCCCCCAGGATTATGATATGCATTCCACCAAAAGGAATTTTGCATACTTCAGCAAAATTTTCACGGGTTGAATTTGCTGCACAAAGTCGAATGTGAATATTGTATAGGTCTGATAAGCTGATCATAGATATTTCATCAATAATCACTAGCTTGCAATCCTTTAAATTTCTAGCTAGAACATCTGCCTTATTTTGTGATATACTAGTGGTAATATCGCCATCTTGTGGTGCTTTTATAAGTGCGCTCTGCCAGGTGTACCCAGATATATTGAAGGCGGCGTTACCTGTAGGCGCCATGACTACGGTGTTGCCGTGTATACCTCTTGCTTTACCAAAAACTAATTGTGCCTTCTCACGAACAGCCTTGATTAAATGACTTTTACCAGTACCGCCTTCCCCTGACACAAAGATTCGCAATTGATTAGGATTCTCTCCAGTTAAATGACTACTTATCTTGTCGTATGCAGCACGTTGCATAGACGTCATACCATCAACCATTCGATCCAGATTGCACTCACTGCTTTCTTCACTGTTAACAGGTACCTTCCTACCTTGCTGGATGTTTATGATATCATCTTCAGTGGTTGCTCTGTTGCTAGTGGTCAAATTGTCCATAAATGCCTTAAGATTACTAGAGAGAAAATTCGCTAGATATGCTTTTTGGCTTAAAGTCACATTACAAATCACGTTTGTATCTGACTGAAAGGAGTACTTCTCATGAGCGGTGTTTCTAAACTCATCAGGAACGGAACCTGGTTGGTAGTCATCATTCCCATCATGGTCTCTTGGTACACTTTCAAAGGTTGGCTTACCAACATTCCTAAGGATTGTTTCACTCTTTTGGATTGTCTCCAAAGCTTGAGTTACATAAGGAGGCATTGATTTTGTCTTAATCATAGTATCCAAATGCACTATTGCTGTGGTGTCCGGCGGAAGTACCTGACTTTCTTGTCCATTTGGCCATATGGTATGTAACAGCACTGTGCTGTAACAAGATTCCTCATCTGTTAAATCCTGAGGATAGTAAGGGCACAAGGAAATTACCTTGGGTGATTGGTATGGTGTGAACACCACATCATCGACACGGAATTTGTCTAGGTATGATGGTTTACCTTGCGCATCCAACAATATTCGTACAGGAGCGATTGGTATCTTACTATCACTGGGAAACTTGTTTGTATCAAAAGTCCTAAAAGAAAAGTACGTCAGCATCTGATGGAAAGTTGCTTGGCACCCACCTATTGTATTCTGTTGGCGAACAAATTTTCCATAGGCGACTCTGCGTCCCATTTGTGACCTGGGAGATGAATCTATAGCTGATTGTGTGCCTCCTGATAATTTCAACTCTTTCAGTTTATCTTCATCAACAATCACAGCAGATGGCACATCTTTACTTACTGCAGTATTAATGCTGAGAACGCCCCTGGATGATTGCACAAAGGGGAGGCCTAATAAAGTCCAACAAGCTTGCATGGCACCTACTTGAGTTGAATCCACCAAACTGTTGGCTACTATTGACAAGCGTTGTTTGTCTGTAATCGACTGACTCTGTAAAATCAAGTTTGCAATTTTTCTGGTAACTAGGTTTTTAAGCATGGCTGAATCCGGGGCCTCAGCTTTTGAAGCATATGAGGCACAATACTCTGCAGCTCCGACTTGGTTGTCTATGTATTTGATATCTAGATTCCCTCCTGTTGCGATAGGGATGAGAGGTGTCTTAATGTAGTTATTCAACCACATGTTGTCTCGTGGCGGAAGTATTTGAATTCGCTTCCTTCCTCTCCCATCTTTGTCAACCACCAATGTTGCTTCATCAGTGCTTGTTGGACCCCCTATCCAGCCTGTTGGTGAGAAACCAAATCGACAAACCTTGTTGAAAACTGATTTACTGTACTTGAAGCAAGTTTGTGTGCACCTATGAATTTGATTAGCAAGTTGCAGACGTCGATACCACACTTGTACCAATTTCTGACCCTGAGTTAAGGATTCATCAGATGCCACATCACCATTAGGTTTTTCTTCCCAATTATCTGATGGTGAGAAATCCAACGGTTGACCATCCATATATAAACTAAACTCTGGTTTGCAGGGATGATCTCGATCCTTGAAATAGTTCCTACCAGGTAGCCAAGACAAGTGAGATTCTAATGATTTATCCTCACCCTGGTGTCCATCATTATTAGTAGCATAATGATCTTCTGAGTTTTTTGGCATTAATTTGCAAGTTGCTACTTTTTCCACACAACGTTTAACTTGTTCCTGTTTTTCAGGGTCCTTTGAGGAGGCATGCTCTTTTGTGATCCCATCTAATGCATTGCATATCCATAGGAGGCTATGACAGTGGGGTGATCCTCTCATTTGGAACTCAATGCGCCTCCACCAATCAACCACTTTACTACCAAAAGGATGAGACTTTGAACTGGTTATAAGTTTTTTCCATATACATTCTTGTTTCTTATGGAATAACCTACATGCGAGCGCTGGATGGTCTCTCAACATTGTTGTTCTTTCTGATTGATCATATTTTGCAGCGCTCTTTTCGGTGTCTGAATTTGAGTCCTCCCTCTGATCCTGTTGGTCACGAATGATCGTGGCGTAAAGTCTGTTATGATATCTATCTGCTGGAGCAAATGTGAGGAAATAGCGTAAGGCACCACCAGCTTGCATCATCTTGCTGCTTACCATTGAAAGAAGCTTTCGCCTTTCATGCTTAATAAATATTGATGTCCCCGGCAACGATCTACCATACGCAACCAATCGATTCAAAACACGGTCTAAATGTTGTTGAAATACGCTCTTTCTAGATGAACTCTCACAGGAAATATCATTGTCTGACCTAAGTGTGTTCAGTGCGCCAATGACATCATCTACAGATATATTTTCCTGATCTGAAGGGTTAGGCAAGTCTGAATCAAGATAGGATTTTGCTGCTGTGGCTGTTACTCCACCGACCTTCCTACGCATCACATAAGTGTAGAAGCAGAATATGTAATTTGCGCTCTTTTGGAACCGTCTATCACCACCTCTCTCTAAGCTTAACCTGACAAATTCATTGTTGTCTAAGCCATGTGTGTCGCTGGGCCCGCCACATCCATATGGGAATATGTTTGGAAAGCATTTTTCGTAAAAAAAGCAATCATTATATGGGTGGGCATACTCGAAAGTTGAATCTGCCTTATATATGACAGGGGTTGGTTTCTGTAATACTACTTCTTTCAGGTGGTTGAGTTCATTCAACATGGGAGGGGGGGTTTGTAAAAGAATATCTGGAAGATCATTTGTATCATCGGTCGGATCCTTGTCAACAGTGGTTTCCCCAATCAATTTGTCTTCATCATCATTTATGTCAAATTGTGGAGCTAGCTTAATTGTCCCCTCAACGTCATCCATGTCTTGTGTGAGAACTGAGAAATCTATATCTAGACTACCATCTGCAACAGCAGACCTGTACAAGTGGTTGTGCATTATCAGCCATTCTAATGCGCGTTGGACTCGTAAAGGTCGAAATGTATGATCCTTAGCATTTCTATTCGTCTTGTGACGAAGTATGCAAGTTGTGTCAACATCTGGCATACGAGGCAAACTCTTTGCCACCTTTGCCACGTCATTAACCACAGTATACCTAGCGCCACCATTGACCCCTCTGCAACCATAGGATGGAAGTGTGGTTATATTTAGTATGGGGTTAAATAGGGCTATCATTGACAATTCAACCACGTTCAAATCTGATAGTTCCTCAGGTATGAGTCCAGGATGCAAGTAATTGAGGGCTGCCTGCTTAGGCATGTACGATTTACTAACTCCATCATCATCCACATCATTCAGAGTTTCTTCAGCCTCACTTTCATCAACGTCAGTATCGCCATTGTCTGAAATTTCTGCACTCGTAGCCCGTTCTAATTGATGCCTAGGTTTCCTCTTATTTCTGGAATGGGGTGTAGCTGACTCTATATCATCTTCTGAAGAATTAATTGCCTCCATGTCGAACATTTCATGATGGTCATATTCAGGTAAATCAGCTTGTTTCATTTGTTTGTAGCATCTTTTGCATAAATGCGAACCGGTTTTCAAATAACCTGATGCATTAAAACAGCCCTGGTAGGCTTCTTTGTATAAACTTCTGTCACTGAGCATGTCCTCTAGTTTTGTAATGAACTCATGTCTGGCATGGTGCAATTCTGGCGCGGATTCCGCAACCTCCCTGTTTGACTGCATATCATCCATACCCCCTTCATGTAGACATACACAGCAAGTGAAAAATACTGATTGTCTGGTGTACTCAGCATCATAGTCTCTGGCGTCCCTATTTTCTTTTGACATGTCATCAACGGTTTTCCTAGCCTTACGTGGCATGTCATCAACGGTTTTTCTAGCCTTACGTGGCATGTCATCAACGGTTTTTCTAGCCTTATATGCACGCTGATTCTGGCCTGATTTCTGGGTTACCTTTACTTGAGCTTCTGCTGCTATCTTAGCTTCTGCTACTGCTTTCTTAGCTTCTACTGCTGCTTTCTTAGCTCCAACGGCATCTTTCTTTAATATTGTGGTTGCTTTCTTAGCTTCTGCTTCTTTCTTAGCTTCTGCTTCTTTCTTAGCTTCTACTGCTTGCTTAGCTGCTTTTTTAGCTGCTCTGGTAGCCCTCTGATAGTCTGCTTTACGTTGTTTCTGGATAGGAGATAATGTAGAACTGGCTCCCCCTCCCAATAGACTACTTGAAGTGTATTCAATTGGTTCTTGGTCAATCCTGAGGGTTGTGTAAGGATTGTGTGTGCATGTCAATATGGCTGGTCTGTCACTTGGGTCAATTGGGCTCGAATTGTGCCCATCAAGTTTGTTGTCCTCTTCAGTGGAGGGAAGAAGTATTGCAGGACTTCGAACATAGTCAGATGTACTGCTCTTATATTCATCCGGTGAAAGAAATGAACTTGTGTATATCAATGTAGCCGGACTACGTATCGGGTTGCATAAGTTGAATCCAAATCCCTTTGGATCTTCATCATTGCCTAGGGGTGGAAGAGGAGGGCTTGTACTTATCATTGTTGCAGGAGTGCTGATTGCGTTGGGCAACTGTATTACTTTCACATGTTTGTCATCTTCATCACTCACAATTGAAATCAGATTGGCCTTAGAAGATAGATCTTGATGATCAAATCTGAATGGGTCTGTGATAGTATCTGTATACGTAGAATCTATTCTAATGGAATGCAACACAAAAGGATCTTGGTCAATTCTAATAGATTTGAGTTCATAGGGATCATCATGGTGGTCTTCATTAGTGTATACCTGGGTTTGAGAAGTATCATCACATGGAATGTTACTGGTGTCAGTTTCGATTTTTTTTTGAAATCTGTGAACATAGGCGGCGTGGGGAATTTGGCGTTTGTGCGTGCCTTATTAGAAAAGAAAAAGAATGCCAGCAAAGTTAATGGACAACATGTGTATATAGGTGGATTGAAACTATAAAGGAACGAGAAGGATTGGATGTTGGGCCAGTGTTGGCGTCGCCTGACGTGTCTTGAACGCATGATTTTAGATTCAGCACGATCTAGCAGTGAAATATTTACATATGCCAGGTAATGTATTGTGTATGCCATCCATTGGGGTACATATGGAAATGAGAACCTAAAGGGTTTGCCAGCTAATAATATAGGAGGCTTATCATTATGTAATATATTGCTAGTTAGGGGGATGGTCGATGTGAAATAGTTTGTATTAATATATGAATATGGATGTTGTCCTAGGTGTGAATGATGTTTAATATGAACAAAAGTATTAGAATTTGGTGCATTAGGTGGAGGGTTTACGACTCTGTATAGATACACTGGGTATGATGTGCTTTGGTCCCAAGAACTCTCATGGGAAATCAGTGGAGCAAGTGATAGCCAAATGAATATGAAAAGAGAAATCGGTTTGGGTGAAATGGTCGTGATATTCATACCTCTTAAGTTGAAGTACTGATCTCTTGTATAACTTGTTGTTGTGAGTACCTGTAGTTATGCAAACCAGCTTCTTTATCCTTGCTAATAACAAGGCACAAGATACACTTGTATTTAATGATATATATTACATAGTTTGTATTTTGGTATTATTATATGCATTTTGTATGAGTTTATGTATATATCGTGTATGGATTAAATGTACTGTGACTTTCACTTGTCAACGCCATGCCTGGCTGGCATGATTCTCAGATCATGTTATGCTAATATCTGGTGTCAAAGCAGGTTTGCTAGAAATAAAGGCCTAACTGATGTGATAGTGGCGCATCTTTAAACTAAAGTGCAGATCCAACACATGCCCAAGAAGGTACCTTCTCGGTTATTACATATGAAGGATCGACTGCCACATCCAAAAGTTGAAACCTTAAATATTCCAGCACACCCAATAAGAACACATTCATGACCTAATGATTGAGTATCATTCAGATATTCATATGATATAAGGTATTAAGGTTGCATACATATTCTTTTTTATATTTACTCTCTCAACAGCAGGCGTCACTCTCTCTTGAGCCGCGTGTGTCACTTCATGAACAGCGGGTGCCATTCTCTCTCGACCAAGGGGTGTCACTCTCCAAGCAGCTTATGTCACTTTGTCGAGCACATGTCTCATACTCATAATAGAGGATGCTACTCTCTCGAGCAGGGGGTTCTCAAGTTATGTTCATGTTGGCATGTGCTGGATGATTCTCTGGTCATGTTATGCTGATATGTGGCAATCAAGGGGTGTCACTCTCCAAGCAGCGTGTGTCACTTTCACGAGCAGGGTGTGTCACTCTCTCCAGCAACATATGTCACTCCCTCCAGCATCATATGTCACTCTCTCTCGAGCCGCGTGTGTCACTTCATGAACAGCGGGTGCCACTCTCTCTCGACTAAGGGGTGTCACTCTCCAAGCAGTGTGTGTCACTTTCATGAGCTATTCGTCATACTCATAACAGAGGACTTGGGGGTTCTCAAGTCTTGTTTATGTTGGCATGGCTGGCATGATTCTCAGGTCATGTTATGCTAATATGTGGCAACCAAGGGGTGTCACTCAACAAGCAGCGTGTGTCACTCTCGCGAGCATATGTTTCATACTCATGACCTGCGTGTGTCACTCTCGCGAGCATATGTTTCATACTCATGACCTGCGTGTATTCAATTGGTTCTTGGTCAATCCTGAGGGTTGTGTAAGGATTGTGTGTGCATGTCAATATGGCTGGTCTGTCACTTGCGTCAATTGGGCTCGAATTGTGCCCATCAAGTTTGTTGTCCTTTTCAGTGGAGGGAAGAAGTATTGCAGGACTTCGAACATAGTCAGATGTACTGCTCTTATATTCATCCGGTGAAAGAAATGAACTTGTGTATATCAATGTAGCCGGACTACGTATCGGGTTGCATAAGTTGAATCCAAATCCCTTTGGATCTTCATCATTGCCTAGGGGTGGAAGAGGAGGGCTTGTACTTATCATTGTTGCAGGAGTGCTGATTGCGTTGGGCAACTGTATTACTTTCACATGTTTGTCATCTTCATCACTCACAATTGAAATCAGATTGGCCTTAGAAGATAGATCTTGATGATCAAATCTGAATGGGTCTGTGATAGTATCTGTATACGTAGAATCTATTCTAATGGAATGCAACACAAAAGGATCTTGGTCAATTCTAATAGATTTGAGTTCATAGGGATCATCATGGTGGTCTTCATTAGTGTATACCTGGGTTTGAGAAGTATCATCACATGGAATGTTGCTGGTGTCAGTTTCGATTTCTTTTTTGAAATCTGTGAACATAGGCAGCGTGGGGAATTTGGCGTTTGTGCGTGCCTTATTAGAAAAGAAAAAGAATGCCAGCAAAATTAATGGACAAGATGTATATATAGGTGGATTGAAACTATAAAGGAACGAGAAGGATTGGATGTTGGCGTCGCCTGACGTGTCTTGAACGCATGATTTTAGATTCAGCACGATCTAGCAGTGAAATATTTACATATGCCAGGTAATGTATTGTGTATGCCATCCATTGGGGTACATATGGAAATGAGAACCTAAAGGGTTTGCCAGCTAATAATATAGGAGGCTTATCATTATGCATTATATTGCAAGTTAGGGGGAGGGGCGATGTGTAATAGTTTGTATTAATATATGAATATGGATGTTGTCCTAGGTGTGCATGATGTTTAATATAAACAAAATTATTAGAACTTGGTGCATTAGGTGGAGGGTTTACGACTCTGTACTCATTGGATAGATACAGTGGATATGATGTGCATTGGTCCCAAGAACAATCATGGGAAATTAGAGGAGACAGTGATAGCCATATGAATATGAAAAGAGAAATCGGTTTGGCCAACATGGTTGTGATGTTCATACCTCTCGAGTTGAAGAACTAATTAGTTGAATAACTTGTTGTTGTGAAATTCAAACAGCTTCTGTATCCTGCCTATACATCACCAACTTATCACATCTTAGAAATGAGGTATCGTTTGTCATCCTGTGATGCGGATGCAGCATCATTAATATAGTATGCATGCATGTCGCATGCCGGTATCGATGTTGCATGCTGTGTTGATTAATACGAGCATACGCATCGCGCGCATGCATCGATTAATAATTATGCACGGATGCAGCATCATTAATATAGTATACATTGTGCATGTCGCATGCCGGTATCGATGTCGCATGCTGTGTTGATTGATACGAGCATACGCATCGCGCGCATGCATCGATTAATAATTATGCGCGGATGCAGCATCATTAATGTAGTATATATCATGCATGTCGCATGCCGGCATCGATGTCGCATGCCGGTATCGATGTTGCATGTTGTGTTGATACACTATATATACATACACTTTCACTCCGCCAGCATATAACAAGTACACGCCGCAGGCTCACATCTTTGCTGTCCAGAAGCCCATGGCAAGTCAGCTTACCTCAGTCGCTGTGGTTGTGTAAGGATTGTGTAAGGATTGTGTGTGCATGTCAATATGGCTGGTCTGTCACTTGGGTCAATTGGGCTCGAATTGTGCCCATCAAGTTTGTTGTCCTCTTCAGTGGAGGGAAGAAGTATTGCAGGACTTCGAACATAGTCAGATGTACTGCTCTTATATTCATCCGGTGAAAGAAATGAACTTGTGTATATCAATGTAGCCGGACTACGTATCGGGTTGCATAAGTTGAATCCAAATCCCTTTGGATCTTCATCATTGCCTAGGGGTGGAAGAGGAGGGCTTGTACTTATCATTGTTGCAGGAGTGCTGATTGCGTTGGGCAACTGTATTACTTTCACATGTTTGTCATCTTCATCACTCACAATTGAAATCAGATTGGCCTTAGAAGATAGATCTTGATGATCAACTCTGAATGGGTCTGTGATAGTATCTGTATACGTAGAATCTATTCTAATGGAATGCAACACAAAAGGATCTTGGTCAATTCTAATAGATTTGAGTTCATAGGGATCATCATGGTGGTCTTCATTAGTGTATACCTGGGTTTGAGAAGTATCATCACATGGAATGTTACTGGTGTCAGTTTCGATTTTTTTTTTTTGAAATCTGTGAACATAGGCGGCGTGGGGAATTTGGCGTTTGTGCGTGCCTTATTAGAAAAGAAAAAGAATGCCAGCAAAGTTAATGGACAACATGTGTATATAGGTGGATTGAAACTATAAAGGAACGAGAAGGATTGGATGTTGGGCCAGTGTTGGCGTCGCCTGACGTGTCTTGAACGCATGATTTTAGATTCAGCACGATCTAGCAGTGAAATATTTACATATGCCAGGTAATGTATTGTGTATGCCATCCATTAGGGTACATATGGAAATGAGAACCTAAAGGGTTTGCCAGCTAATAATATAGGAGGCTTATCATTATGTAATATATTGCTAGTTAGGGGGATGGTCGATGTGAAATAGTTTGTATTAATATATGAATATGGATGTTGTCCTAGGTGTGAATGATGTTTAATATGAACAAAAGTATTAGAATTTGGTGCATTAGGTGGAGGGTTTACGACTCTGTATAGATACACTGGGTATGATGTGCTTTGGTCCCAAGAACTCTCATGGGAAATCAGTGGAGCAAGTGATAGCCAAATGAATATGAAAAGAGAAATCGGTTTGGGTGAAATGGTCGTGATATTCATACCTCTTAAGTTGAAGTACTGATCTCTTGTATAACTTGTTGTTGTGAGTACCTGTAGTTATGCAAACCAGCTTCTTTATCCTTGCTAATAACAAGGCACAAGATACACTTGTATTTAATGATATATATTACATAGTTTGTATTTTGGTATTATTATACAACCTAGGTTGTATGCATTTTGTATGAGTTTATGTATATATCGTGTATGGATTAAATGTACTGTGACTTTCACTTGTCAACGCCATGCCTGTGTAACATCATCAACAACCAAATACATATTAGAATTGGAGTGTCGACTTGTCATAGTTTTTATAGACATATCAGAAAGCAAGTTCAATGATCACGATATGTGTGTACAACACAATCACATTTGGTATTTAGCATCGACGTGCTAGCTGTTCATACATATTATATTATATATTATATATAGTCCAGTGTCGGTTCCCACCCTATTACGAGTAAGCATGTCTGAGGCATTTGCCTGCTGCACGTATTGCACTTGTCATATAATTAGTATGTAATATCTCTACATGTACATTAGGAACTAACAAAACTAACAAACACCCAACTAACAAAACTCCAGGACCCAATGACATAGTTCGTTTAGATACACATATGAAGTGATGTATTCAGGATTACATACATAGAGTTCCCATGTGTCAGAGTGTCACTTCAAGAACAGCGGGTGCCATTCTCTCTCGACTAAAGGGTGTCACTCTCCAAGCAGTGTGTGTCACTTTCATGAGCTATTCGTCATACTCATAACAGAGGATGCTACTCTCTGGAGAAGGGGGTTCTCAAGTCATGTTCATGTTGGCATGGCTGGCATGATTCTCAGATCATGTTATGCTAATATCTGGTGTCAAAGCAAGGTTTGCTAGAAATAAAGGCCTAACTGATGTGATAGTGGCGCATCTTTAAACTAAAGTGCAGATCCAACACATGCCCAAGAAGTTGCCTTCTCGGTTATTACATATGAAGGATCGACTGCCACATCCAAAAGTTGAAACCTTAAATATTCCAGCACACCCAATAAGAACACATTCATGACCCAATGATTGAGTATCATTCAGATATTCATATGATATAAGGTTGCATACATATTCTTTTTGATATTTACTCTCTCAACAGCAGGCGTCACTCTCTCTCGAGCCGCGTGTGTCACTTCATGAACAGCGGGTGCCATTCTCTCTCGACCAAGGGGTGTCACTTATGTCACTTTGTCGAGCACATGTCTCATACTCATAATAGAGGATGCTACTCTCTCGAGCAGGGGGTTCTCAAGTTATGTTCATGTTGGCATGTGCTGGATGATTCTCTGGTCATGTTATGCTGATATGTGGCAATCAAGGGGTGTCACTCTCCAAGCAGCGTGTGTCACTCCCTCCAGCAGCGTGTGTCAC
>LGRX02003375.1:0-24664 GCA_001247695.2 Cymbomonas tetramitiformis
AACTGAGCTCGGAACGCCATAGACCAGACAAACCAGGAAATAATGTTATTCCTCCCTCCCAAAACCTATTAGAAAAGGACACCACTTTAAATATCTTTGCACGGTTCTTTTGTGATGACATCATTCTCGTGGGGAAAACTAAAGACGAAGTTCAAGACATGCTAGGTATAGTTAATGAATTTATGAGCTTCATTGGTATTCCCATCAATGTTAAGAAATCCAAATACTCTTACAGAAAGCGCATTAAACCTCGGGGCAAAACAGTAACGCGATATGACCCGTCCGATGATTTACTCATCTCAGGGGGTCACCTGGAGCCCAATACAAATGACTCAAGTCCTTCCATTGATTCGAAATGGATTCCCCCTGAGTCACCAGAATTCCTCGATTTCTCCAACAGCAAAGAGGTAAACAGATATCTCGGAGTATGGTTTGCACTAAATGGGGAATGGGACAAACAGTCGGAAATCCTTATCGACAGACTTAAATCTACTCTCACATCCATCCAACTGCAACACATGACTCTACATCAGCTAAGATATGTTATAAATGCGGTTGTAGTTCCGAGGATGGCATACCCCCTTAAAGTTACCTCAGCAATTGCCAACTCCTCAAAGAATGTCGCAATTGAATTAGACAAAATGATAGCTTCGTTTATAATTAAATATTTGGGCTACCCAGTTGACACCAATCACCAAATAATCTGGACAGCAGTCTGCCAAGGCGGGTACGGTATTGATAGTGTCTTTGATGTTGTAACCGCGTCGTGTATCACCGAAACTATGAACACCCTGTGTTCTGCGGATGAACACGAATATTGGCAACACAACCACACGGACCGTATCACTGATCCCCACCTCATCTCACTATACCGTAGAAATAGCAATCTATGGCTTAAAATAATAATTCAAAACATGAACAACGAAATGGGTAAAAATGTTATCTCGGGTTTTCCCCTATCACACTATGCAACCTACGGTCATACTAAAGACAAACGCTTTAACTGGTTTAGGCGTACAGGTCACATTATGGCAAAACTTGGATACGCTATTGACTCTAAAAATTACCCTGAAAATGAAGTGGGTGAAACCACATTAATCACCACCCTTCCCAGACAACTCTACATGTCGAGGAATGTTACCTCCGCAATACAAAAATACAACCTCAAGCACACAGGTTCCTTTCTAACTCCCTGCGGTGGAATGTTAAAAAACTGGCAAGAAAATAAATGTTTTTTCAGGCTGAATGGCAGTAGACCCCCTGGATGGCTAACCGAAATCGAAAAGGAAATGCTTCAAAACCCTGTAGATTTGGACCCACAGGCTAGATATGTCAAGAAACAATATAGAGACAACATAGTACCCCCGACACGGGTGAATTTCATTGGAAAGGAAATGGTGACCGAAATTCCATCTCTCTTATTCACATTACCAATATTGACTTAGAGGCCATGTCAATACAATATACAGAATACAGTAACAATGCCATAAACCCTAATGTCTTTGTCAGAATCGAAGGTACAAACAGTCTTCAATACGACTTTGAATATAGCATCACCAATGACGGTTGCATCCTAATTCCAGCAGGTTCTATTTTTGAATATAATGACCATATGGACCCGCCCTCTTCTGTCCTTGCTACAGTTAGTGATATCAACTCACACTATGATTACATCTCAGACAGACAGTATGAAACCATTATTGCTAGAATGAAAAACAAAACTGCGGAGGAAGAAAGTGAATACAGCTGCCCTAGCGACTCGGAAGAAGAATCCACCCCCAACGCCGAAAAGAGCAAACAAATGGAAGACTATGATATGGCAAGCGATGGTTCCCTTTTTGCTGGAAAGAAAACAGCATGCAGTGGGGCAGCATATGCTATAACAAACTTTGACAACGGGATGCCACTTGTACGGAAGATGAATATCCCCCCCTCAAGAACTTTCTCCGCACAGGGGCTCCTTATCAAGGAGGATATCCAAAACCCGAGTAGCACATCTGCTGAAATTGCGGGACTGCGATTTCTACTCACAGAACAAAAAGAGAAACTCCTCAAATCCATTACTCCAATGGTACATGCCATTGACTCCATGGCAGCAATATCCGCGGTAACAAAGGATGGCAGGTCCATGAGTGCTCGGGACAAACTACGTGAAGCTAATCGCAAAGATGTGCAGGCTGTTCGCCTATTGCTAGAAGAACTTGGCTTTTACAGTGAAGGAGACCACAGTAAAATCATCCTTAAATGGATTAGGGGTCACAATAATGACAAAGTCCATGACAGAGTGGACCGTACTGCTAAAAGAGCCTCATTCAGAGGGGGCTGTTTTGACATCTCCCGCTACGACCCTGCCGAGGAACTACCCTTCTCATTATTCTTTTTTGAGGTCCCTATTTTAGGCGATATACGTAGTCACATCAGAAGAATTCAACGACTCTCACACTATCATAATTGGAGAACCCTACAGTCCCAAGGGAAGCATCTGAGAATGCTCAACGAGAATAACACCGCCCCCACCAAAGATATTTCCAAAATGACACCTAAAGCTTTCACCGCTTCTAGAAGTAGAGAACTCCTGGGTCTTCAAGCCTCTCCTGCACGCTTATTTAAACTGGGGAAAATCGGGTCCGAAAACTGCCCCTACTGCCAACAGAATACAAAATGCACCTTCGAACACATCCAACTTGAATGCCCAGGACATAATGATAGTTTGTATAATCTTAGAACAACCCAAGATATCGAACTAAGGAAAATCATCGCTGAAGAAATCTCAGAAAAGCCTAAACTACTAAACCCTGGAAAGGGTACCACATACATCAGAACACAACCATCGAAACTTTTTCCACTTGCTGACCTAAGACAGGAAATGAATGAGGAATTATACTTACACGCTCTCCCGGAAGCTAGCATGTACCGTCCATCAAGTTCAAAAAAGAATACCATTGCTGTGACCGCAAAGCCCGAAGTGGACCATGTTACGGGAACAATTAAATATCCCGAACTCCAATATGTCCAAAAGAAAGAGTTTTGGAAACTTTTGGCTTGGCACCGCCTTTCCAACAAAGCAGTCCCATGCTCACTTGCGGAGTACTCGAATAGGGCACACGATATCCATGAAGCCCTCAATGCATGTAAGTTTGAATCGGGAGACCCTAAAAACTGCTATGCAATAAGAAGAAGCCTCTTAGATGTTTTGGTGGATGACAGAAACCTTGACAAAAACGGCTGTGAACTTTTCTCCAACCCACTAAATGCCCACCCTAGAATTTACTCGAGAAGATGCATACCCACCACTAGAATGAAAAAAACCCTCAAGCCCTTCTGTTATCATGGGAAAATCGGTTTTGATGGCCTCGCTTGGGATGCCTACGTGGACCCGTTAACAGGCATTGGCAGAATAGTTTACGGAAATCCCCCCTTTGATGGAAAGGATAAGGGCAAATCTTCGGCGGTTATGACTACCTTGGAAATGGGACATAAAGCGGCCAACACTGTACCCGGATTTTCAGGAACATGGATTCTTCCACTGTCTCCCAAAAACCAAAAAAGATGGTTTGATAAAGGTTTTAAACTCGTTTTCAGATTCCCGCATAACACTATTCCATTTATCCCACATGGTTATTGGACGGGTGATGACCCCTACGTTCTCCCAGGTGGCGGATGCTATAAGGATGATTTTTCGGATGTCGTTATCATAGCTATAGACAGTGCACCCAGCGATACTCAACCAGCCTTTGACTGGAGGCCTACACAGAAAAAGATTGCTAGATGGTTCCTCAATGTCCTTCCTAAGTCCAGAGTCACGGAGAGGAGACTAGAATACACCGGAGTTAGCCCTGATATTTGGAATGAAGTTCTGAACGAAAGGGACGTACTCCCTTCTTCGTTGTGCCCATGGCCCACTCAAGACCCCCCCTATCATCAGAATGGTGCTGAGCATTATTATGGCGGTCACCATGATACGACAATCACCAATGCAGCTTCTAAGCCCTTCATTAGCACCGTGAAATGGCCCAAAGCACTTACACTCATGGGGTACCTCCCTCCTCTTTTCGGTACTGTCCTCAACACGATAGGTGTTCCCCGTGGCAAGATTAAACCTCTCCTTAAAAAACTTTCAAGAATCTGTAGGCAACACACCAGAAATAGGCGAGACTTGTTTCTGTTAAACACCCCCACCACCTTGAACACTGACCCGCATACAGTTGACATCCTGGGCAATGAGACCATGACGGAAACAGAAGCTGTGCAAAAAACAAATGACTTTCTTCAAACCCTCCTGCAATAATTTTCAAAAGACTTGCAATAAAAGATGGCTCTCTGTCCTATAGGGGAGGGGCCCCCCCCCCCTCTCCCCTCCCCCACCACCCCCCCCTCTCCTCCGCCCACCCTGACCTCCTTCCTCATCGTCTCCAAATACCCCCTTAATTCTTCGACTTCCCTCCCCACCGCCTAGTTTCAGCCACCCCTCCACTCACCCGGCCATGGCTGCTTCTCCATCTTCTAGAGTTTTTTGCTTAGCACCTAGCTTTTTCTCTAGATGTCACCCTGCTGAAAAGTGGGTTGAGCCCCTTTGTGGGCGCGCTATAGTAGAGGGAGTAGCCCCTAGTGTTTTCACTAGCCTGCTTTGCAGGATTACCGCACTCTCAGAACTTTGTCCCTTCTGCTAGCGTAAATGTTTTATTATTATTATTTCCCTCGTCTAATGTGGTTAATCTTTTTCAGATGATAAATATTTTATAACTTAGGACTTGTCACATACACTGTGCGTTTCAGCGCTCCATTTGAGCTCGGATGGTGTGAGAACCGCGAGCTCAAAGTGGAGGGGCTTCAACGAGGCGGATGCCAATAGCAAAACGCGCGCGTAAATTGGGAATGATGAGGGATGAAGTGCTGAAGTAAAGTATCAGCCTTCTTCATAGCATCATAGGAGGCGTAAGCCGTGGACCATTAAAGACCATTTTTGGTTTAGCGTGGGGATAATTTTTCCGGAGCGGTCCGGAGGGGTCATCACGGGATGCGCCACTCATGTCACGAATGAGCATCATCCGTGACGCGGAGTGGAACTTTCTCTTATGAACACTCATTTTGACACACTGATATATTACGCAATGCATAACGAGTGCGTTAGCATTGTGCAATATATCACCGCAGTGGGCACTTTTTCGCTGGAAACAGCCTGCGGAGTGTTTTAGACTGCGAAAAGAGCGAAAGTATTTTCCTCACTCAACTCGACTGTGAAGGCAACGCAGCATCTTCAGGCTTCAATCGTGACATAACGCGTCGAATCTTGATCGAAAATCGGCATCAAAACCGAATATTCGACGACCAACGGAATGTATACAAGGACAACTCCAGCCAGGAATAATAATAAAACATTTACGCTAGCAAAGGGGACAAAGTCTTGAGAGTGCGGTATCCCTGCAAAGCAGGCTAGTGAAAACACCAGGGGCTACTCCCTCTGCTATAGCGCGCCCACAAAAGGGCTCAGCCCGCTTTTCAGCAGGGTGACATCTAGAGAAAAAGCTAAGTGCTAGGCAATAAAAAACTCTAGAAGATGGAGAAGCAGCCATGGCCGGGTGAGTGGAGGGGTGGCTGAATCTGAGCGATGGGGAGGGAAGTCGAAGAATTCAGGGGGGTTTTGGAGACGTTGAGGAAGGTGGCCAGGGTGGGCGGGGGAGAGCCGGGTGGCGGGGGAGGGGAGGGGGGACGGCCCCTCCCCTTGGGGTCTCGTTGGGAGCCAGGAACCCCATGCCACCTCAGAGGTGTCCGCATCTGGGTCGTACAAATCGCCAAAATCGTGCAGAATAATCGCCCGAATAGGCGTATTTTAGACCTCGACGAATAGTCGCGATTGGTTAACAGTGGTGCACACTTAAGAGGATGTGTCACAAACTCACAATGCTATCTAATCACTGTTATCAACAACATATGTTATTGAAACACCATGCGATTATATCAGTTTTCAGAATGCAGACTACAGGGTTTACCGTACACTGAGAATAATGCAATACCGGAATATCCAAGTACACTAGATATCAGAAAGTCCCGTACTCGTGTGGATAAACTGTATAAGATAAATAAACCCTAAGCTAGATATACCCGGAACGGTCTCGGACGGTCTCGGAGTCTAGCCTACCTGTGACACCGCGTGTGTCACAGTACGAACCTACAGATCAGTCAGCAGTCCAGTGTTGGTCCTAGGGATCTGTCATAGGGGCCTGACCGGGACTCCCAGTCAGGGCTGCCTATACAGATTTCAGCACACCACCCCAACACTGTGGGTGGTGACTGACTAGGAGAGTCAGAAAATGTAAGATGTAAGTGTTAGGGCAGAAGCTAGGTGACAAGTCTAACTGCCAATCCAACTGTGCTATTCTGATACACAAATTGGAAACCTCTAGGTAGCACGTGAGCAATACGGGCAATTAAGGCACCGCTAAACAAGTGAAAGGAACCGTGCTAGCAAGTCAGTTTGAAGAATATAAAGTAGTCAAAGCAAAACATAAACCAGATTGAAGAAGTCTTTGAGGTCACAGGAGTTCTGCACACCACCATGTTGGTGTGCCTCCAGAGTGAGCAAGAAGTCAATCGACAGTACCAAAGTAGTCAGCGGTGGCCTCACGGAAGTCCATCCCATAATAGGAAGTAAAGAAGCCAGCACCGTAGTAGTGCTCCACATCCAGAGGTCCGCTCTCATGTAATGCCCTACCGTAATAAAATGCCATGCCGAAGCCCAAATCCGCGTGAGCTAAATCCTGAAATGCTAGGAAGCTCAGTCTGTCAGGAGGCTCGGGCAGCTGAAGCTGTGGCACATCGTTAGCCCGTAGGAGACGACATTCTCCGACGACTCGACGATCTTGCCGCGGAGGTCCACTCCGCGGCCAATCACCAGGTGCACTTCACGCACGCATCTTTCCCGCCTCCTGACGGCATCGAGCAGCAGGCTTCGGCTCTGGTATGCGGGCCCGCCGCGGCGGGGACCACGCCAGAGGAGCAGGTTCCGGCAGGTGGTGCGGCGGCATCGGCATCCGCCGTGCCGGCCCCTGCTATGCCTGTCTCACAGGGGAAGGATGTGAAACCCGCGCCACTGCAATCGGCGCGGGTAACCGCCACAGCGGACGCGGACGGTGAGTTTGCTGGGTTCGTTCAGACCGTGAACCACGCCGCCATCGGGCAGGTTGATCTCACGGGTTACGACACGGACGACTACGAGGACCTCGCCGACGGCAGCTTCATCGTGAAGCCGCGGGCTCCGGTCGATTCGGCAAATCATGCGTCGGAGTCCGCGGCCCACGTGCCTGTGTCCGGTGGTGCTTCTCGCACCTACGGATGTGGCAAGCCGCCATGGGGCTTCCCCGCACACGCGGGCCCGTGGGGGTTTCATTACTTTGTCTCTAGCTCTTTCTTTTGATCTCGATCATGGGAGTGGGAGCTGCCGCCTACACGGCGGCCAATGACATCGACTCTGTGCAGGTATCGGGTCGGGCTGCACCGCAGCCTGTGCTGTGCAGAGGTGATTTGTGCATCTACCCTGGTATAGCCGAGCTGGACCCCGTCACTCTGGATGCGGTACTGCACTCCCTGGGTACTGCGACGGTGGTTCACCGGCCGCCTGACCCACTGGAGAGCAGTGCTGCAGGCTACTACAGTGGACGTTGTGGTGACGGTGCCCTTCTGGACTTTGTTGACCCCGAGTAGCTTTTCTTCTGGCTCTGGCAGTGCACCACTCTGGTGGTGTACTGAAATGTGCTTTGACCTCAACATGGTCTTCAATTTGGTTTATGCTTTACTTTGACATCTACAATCTTCAATCTGGTTTGCTGCCACAGTGCTTTTCAGTAGTTTAGCTGGACCTGAGTGCCTGTATGTTTCTGCTCTTGTACCGGCTAGAGGGTTTCAATTTGTGTATCAGAATAGCACAGTTGAATTAGCAGTTAGGTTTGTCACCCTAGCTCCTACACTAACTTATCTTGGCTTCTCTGACTTACCTATCAGTCACCACCCACAGTGCTGGGGTGGTGTGCTGAAATCTGTATAGGCAGCCCTGACCGGGAGTCCCGGTGCAGGCCCCTATGACAGATTCCTAGGTAGCCAACACTGGACCGTGACTGATCCGTAAGCCTGTGTTGTGACACACCGAGTGTCACAGGAAGCTAGACTCGAGACCGTTCCGACTCCGTGACCGTTCCGGGTATATCTAGCTTAGGGTTTATTTCTTATACGAGTTTGTCTATATTGGTTCACTGACTGTCTGATATCTTGAACCGGGATATTCCAGTATGGACACCAATACTTCATATATATCCAATACGTAGTTGTGATGGAGAACCTGAAATATATATTCAGGTTGTACTCCAAGAACTGTCGGGCACTCGCAGAGACATACGGAGACTAAGATGAGATAATAAAATAACTTAGGTGTTTTATTATCGGTCGGAACTGACGGCAGGCAAGATGCAAGTGACACTACACGGCGAGGGGTGACATAGGAAGAGACAGTCACCCCCATTTTATGGGGGGGCAAAAGTCTGTCTCCCCATGACACCACCTCACCCTGAAGGCGTGAGGTGCCACGATGCCAACTTGCCAAGCCAGGTCTAAGATCCTACGGCAAGCACAAAGGCGAAACCCTAAGGAAACATACATCTTGTGAGACCCAAAGGGATCTTTCTCAACCCAACTAGTGTGGCTCAGCCTGCGTTGGTCTCTAGATGCGTGCTCTAGGGGCTTACGCCCATGCATGTGCTGTGGGGATGACTACTCCCACAGGCCAGCCGGCGAATCTAGCTCTCGATGGTGAACGAAGTTGATCGCGGCCAAGACGTCGTCATCCAACGCCCACGCGATGCGGTGCGACGATGCGTGGCACCAACAGAGCGAGTGTGGGGACGTGGACACCCCGGGGGGGGCGAAGGTGGAAAATGCGGTGTGGCTCCACTCTGCCGCACGCAAGTGCGAAAGCAGAGAGGAAAAGCGGCGGGATGAGGGCTGCAACACCACCAAACACCACCAGGGAGTGGCCAAGGGGCACGCAGGGTGGAGGGAAGAGTGGAGGATGCTGCGGGGTGAGCTCGTAGTGGTCAAAGCTCATGTCGACGATGGGGTTGATGGACTCGATTTTGGCGTCTGGTGCATAAGCACCACCAGACACCACCAGATCGTAGCCAGGGGTAAGTTCTCGTCGTCGAACCACCTGCAGCGCGGAGGCAACTGTAGAAATGCGCGAACGCTGACGATACGAAGCCATGGCCGCTGTAAGCTGGAAAATCTGGAGCCTAATACTCAGGGTTCCCAAACGAAAACGTAACTTTCGCCAAAAATAACCAAATCGAACGATGAAAAAGTCAAATTGGGGTAGATTTCGACGAGGAACACGGCGGTGAGGACAAAAAAGTCGTGCGGTAAGCCAATTTTCCGGCAGCAGAGGTGCTGCTGGCCAGAGTGTTGAAGGCGTAGATGTCGGAATAGAACGTAATGAAGATGTCCCCACAATTCTACGGCGTCCACGGGATGAAACAGGGGTACCCTGCGATTCCGAGGGCGAATGCGACGGGGTGGCGGGTTGCCGCGTGCGGGCAGCACGCAGAGCCGAACCAAGCCCTTCACGTCGGGTAGAGGCCATTGCGGGGATAAAATAACGTTTGTCCAGCGGTGAATTGAAGCACACTGGGTGTGCGGCAAAAAAAACGGTGGTAGATGTCGAATAGATGTCGGGAGGCGGCTTAATGTTGTGTCGGCCGGTGCTGATGTAAGGCGGTCCGGCGCTGATGTCGGGATGTCGGAGATGTCGAATAGATGTCAGGTAGAATCACAGGGCGTGAAGCGATCTTGTCAAAGAGTCAGCGAGGTACGTAAGAATAAGCGTGTAAGGGCACCATAACCTGATGGAGAACCTGAAATATATATTCAGGTTGTACTCCAAGAACTGTCGGGCACTCGCAGAGACATACGGAGACTAAGATGAGATAATAAAATAACTTAGGTGTTTTATTATCGGTCGGAACTGACGGCAGGCAAGATGCAAGTGACACTACACGGCGAGGGGTGACATAGGAAGAGACAGTCACCCCCATTTTATGGGGGGGCAAAAGTCTGTCTCCCCATGAAGTTGACTACCGTGGCGGTTATGGATGTTTCCGCACTCATACTGATCCCATACTGCTAAAAACGAATTCGCCCTTAGGGTGTTAAGACAAGGCAATCGTATAACTTAAGCTGGTTAGTTAATATACCGTATGTGCTGGATGTGACACACCGGCAACTTAACTCCTATGGTGGAATGGGTTTTCTAGAATTGCTTATACCCCTTCGATTGACGTACCATGTCAGGTTTGCTATATGCCGATGCATGCGTAAGGGTCTTATTCCTAGGTTGGCGATAACTCATAACGCGTTAAAACGTGCACCCCCTTTTGGCGTTATAACGCGCGTTAAAACGTGCACTCTGCCCCCCATACTTAAGCCCCCCATACTTAAGCCTCCCGAACGGAACGGAATCAGGAATCGGGAATCAGGAATCAGGAATCGCGATGCCTGGTTGCCTGCCGTCACTCGACTGCTCGGTTGTTCTACTGTCCCATTTTACAACTGTCGAGAGACTCTCGACAGCTGTAAAATGGGACAGTCGAGACACTGGTAAATAATCTACAGTTTACACAATTCGTGTGTTCGATTGCTCGACTGCTCATCATTCATCTCTAAGACACCTCCCCCGACTTAGCTTGTTAACTGCATATATAGGCAAAGATGGCGAGACCGACCGCACCCGTGAAAGAGACTGCCGCAAAGTTCTTGTGGTGGTTCGTTCGTGTATTCAAAGACGGCAAGGATGGCCCGCTGCTAGATCCTGGAGCTAACGGGAATAGCAAGCAACACTGCCGATGCCTATTTTGCGGCAACACTTTTGCTGCTCAAACTCCTCGCATCGCATCGTTATATGATAACGTAAGTGATATATCATATATGGAGTCTAGTATGAAGTGACGCAACTGAGTGTAGATTGTAGAGGATGCCCAGTGTTAAGGTCGAAATAACATGACGTTATAACGTGCACCCCCTTTTGACGTTATAACGTACGTTATAACGGGGGGGGGGTCGCGTTAGCACCAACCTAGTCTTATTCATGTCGGGCATGACCCCGCCACGGTCAATTTGAGATACAAATCAAAGTAATCGGAGGTGTCTATGGGGCGCTAGTAACCATACTATGGGGTCCCAAATCGAATTACCCCCTCTAATTTGTACTCCCATTTGGGAGTAAGTTCTAGTATAGGAGTTAATTGATAGAACAGGTGATAATGTGTATATATATTGATAGAGATATATAGCAATATCACTGAAACAGGGACTCAGAAAGCATTGGCTGGGGAAACCGGTGATACAAAACTGATAGAAGGATTACGGGAGTGAGCTTTCTAGCAGGTGAGTGTCATACGGTGACACACGACCAGTGACACACGCAGCAAGGGGTGATACTAGGAGAAGCTGGACCCCCATACAGTGGGGGGAGATTTCAGCTTCCCCGTGACACCACCTCACCCCGAAGGTGTGAGTGGCCATGCGAGAGCAAGGAAAACCCTAAGCCCTAACCCAATGTCAATTTAGTGTCCAGGCCGAGGGGGCCTTTTTCAACCCAGCTAGAAGCACATCCGTGCATGGGCGCTGCCTAGGCATCTAAGAGACATATAAACAGGCTAGGCGGGCTAGTCCCGCTCTACGGTCTTTGTACATCAAGGCAAGCATCTACAAGCCGCGACGTGATTGCGGAATGGCGGCGGCGGAGTTCTCGATTGCAGAAGTCCTCGAGCGCCACGAAAACGATGAATCAGCCAATGCCCACGCGGTGCCAAAGCCAAAAGCGGCCTGGCACCACCAGAGCGAATGCGTCGCTGAAGAGGGGATAGGGAGGTGGAAGGTGGAAAA
This sequence comes from Cymbomonas tetramitiformis, assembly GCA_001247695.2. Lineage (NCBI taxonomy): Eukaryota > Viridiplantae > Chlorophyta > Pyramimonadophyceae > Pyramimonadales > Pyramimonadaceae > Cymbomonas > Cymbomonas tetramitiformis. Next base: position 11,926 of record LGRX02003375.1, read on the forward strand.
TGCGGTGAGGCTCCACTCTGCCGCACATAAGTGCGAAAGCAGAGAGGAAAAGCGGCGGGATGAGGGCTGCAACACCACTAAACATCACCAGGCAGTGGCCAAGGGGCACGCAGGGTGGAGGGAAAAGTGGAGGATGTTGCGGGGTGAGCTCGTAGTGGTCAAAGCTCATGTCGACGATGTGGTTGATGGACTCGATTTTGGTGTCTGGTGCATAAGCACCACCAGACACCACCAGATCGTAGCCAGGGGTAAGTTCTCGTAGTCGAATCACCCGCAGCGCGGAGGCAACTGCAGGAATGCGCGAACGCTGACGACACGAAGCCATGGCCGCTGTGAGCTGGAAAATCTGGAGCCCAACACTTAGGGTTCCCAAACGAAAACGTAACTTTCGCCAAAAATAACCAAATCGAACGATGAAAAAGTCAAATTGGGGTAGATTTTGACGAGGAACACGGCGGTGAGGTCAAAAAAGTCATACGGTAGACCAGTTACCCGGCAGCAGAGGCGCTGCTGGCCAGAGTGTTGAAGGACGTTGGGGAGACACGCCTGGAACGAAGTAGGATGCCAGAATTACGGTAAAAGTTGGAACGGATAAGAACGGATTTGAACGGCAAAGTAAACCACCAATCACAAACGGTAGGCGGAGTACTCGAACGGGCAAAGACGGTAACGGAGATGTCTTCACACCGCTGACGGATAGGAACGAAGTAAGATGCCGGAATTTCGGCAAAAGTGGTAACGGATAAGAACGGATTTGAACGGCAAAGTAAACCACCAATCACAAACGGTAGGCGGAGTACTCGAACGGGCAAAGACGGTAACGGAGATGTCTTCACACCGCTGGCGGATAAGAACGGTAAAAACGGATTTAGAATCGGCGATGAGGCCGAAGCGAGCTAAACCAACCGGAATCACCACTCACGTGAAGTGGGACCCATAACCTGATAGAACAGGTGATAATGTGTATATATATTGATAGAGATATATAGCAATATCACTGAAACAGGGACTCAGAAAGCAGTGGCTGTGGAAACCGGTGATACAAAACTGATAGAAGGATTACGGGAGTGAGCTTTCTAGCAGGTGAGTGTCATACGGTGACACACGACCAGTGACACACGCAGCAAGGGGTGATACTAGGAGAAGCTGGACCCCCATACAGTGGGGGGAGATTTCAGCTTCCCCGTGATTAATCTGTCACCTGTCACTCCCTATAGTAGGCTGGATGACCGTCACCAGTAGACGGGAAACACCCGTTAGGTATTTATGTATGCCCCTCTTTTATCAATCACTTTTATCGCGTTCTGACTTCGTAACCCTCAACCCAGGGTTTATATCAACTAGCTAGATATATTACAGCTAACCTATATATCTAACTGGTTATGGGCCCACCACGCTTCCACTGCGCTGCCTAAACGCTTCCAAGTTGTGGCGCGCTTTGGCATTCCGCGGTCCGCGGCTTGGTGCCCCCAACACCGCGGGATGGCCGTTAGCGGATCTGCGGGTTAAATGAAACCGCGCTTGGCTTCGAGGCGCTCTAATTTACGCTTGAATATGCTATTTGAGTGAAATAATGTAAGCTCATTTAGTTCATCTACTCTAAATTATGCCGAGCGAACACACTGTTGAGCAGCCCTTAACACTCGTGGGGAACCGGAAATCAGCGTGATCTGACTGTTGTGAGTTGCTTAGGAGTCTATGACTGCGATCGAACGATTCATATTTGTTGTCGAACGATCATCGGGAACCCTGTTCCGAGTAAAGCGGTTCCCGCATGCGGTGACACTGTTGTAGATGGTTGGAAGGGACAATCGACCGCGATGGTCCTCGATGGTCGCCATGGTGCCATAAAAGGCGTGTCTTAACACTGGTCAAGATTTCGGCAGTGATCCCAGCCACCGTGACAGTACCCACAGTGAGTGGGGATGCGGATGGGGGGACACGGACTGGGACACTCGACTGGTTCAGCCAAGGGGAAAAGAAATAAACGCTAGTAGTAGGGCCGGGGAAATTAATTTACTCATACGCCCGACGGGCGTGTTTTTTTTTCCCCCTTGGGTCCAGCACCCCCAAAATGAAAAAGCCACGGGGCGAGGCGAGGCGCAGGCGAGACGAGCGGAGGCAGTACGAGAGGTAGGGAGGGCGTAGGGGTGCCCAACTAAAGTTGCGCCGTCCAAGGTTTTTAGATCGGGAACATCGGAAGGTCCTAAGAGATTCCTGGGGACGGTGGGGAGCGACAAAGGACTGGATCGTACTTTGATCTCTGGAATCGTATATGGACTGTCAGATTCGGAAAATTACCACTGTTAAAAATGAACGGACCAGTTTAAGTTGTGCAGCTCTAACGAGAGGGCGAGGGTCAGGTCATGGTGAGGATGAGGTCAGGTCCGAAGAGTGAAGTGCTTAAAAAAAATCCTGCCCTTTCGGCTTTGCCCGTTTTTCGTCTTGGATCCCTCTCGGAATTCGACCTAGCAGCTTTGAGAAAGCGGGACCCGCCAGTCTGTGGCATTTGAAGAAAATTGGGAATTGTATATTTTATGTGAACACGCGATAATTTAAGTCGGTTCCATATGCGGAACTTGCGCAATGCTTGGTGTCGCTGTTCACGATCACGATGCGAACACCCATTCTCATCTTATTACTTTTTGGCGTTCATACCTTGAATCTCTGTCAGAATATTTCATCTTGATATCTCCCACACGCCAAGATCATGTCTAACAATGCGAACATTTGCCAAAATAGAATACTGCAGCACTACCAGCAGCAACGTCTTCGAGGGCCGGTAGGCTTCTTTCCGCTTTATGAGGCAATTGGGTTTTTCGTGCCTGAATTATTTGTACCTGTTTAATTGTCAGTGGTTGCAAGTTTTTTTATATGAACGGATGCTTTCTTCAGGAAAACTCGATACAATTTTGGAGATTATTTGTCGTGGAGTTTTTCGCTCCCGGAGCTTCAAAACGGTATTGCATCTCTTGTTATCACAAGGATGAAGGAACGACCTCCTCCTCTCCGGTACGGTCATCGAAGTGGTTTTGGTGTATTTATCGCCCTTTACGCTGTACTATTGTAGGTTTCAGTGCCATATGATCTAACAGTGGTTTCCTAGGTTGCCAGGAACACTGGCAGTGCGACCTTTGCGGGTTACGTCCTGGCCACGGCTTCGGTATTTTCACTTTCACCCCCTCGCTCTTGACTAGTAACCGAATGTGAACGTTCTTTAGTTGAAAACTGTTGTTAAACTGACGATCGCACAGGGCGAGCTCAATTTGCGTGCGTCTGACAGCATGCAACCCTTCAGCTCGTTGCGTAATAGTCTTTTCTCCAACGCAAGGCTTTGCTCGGAACTGTCTGACATCGGTTCGGCGGGAAGTGCAGAATCATCCATAGAATCTCTCCCAATCTTGTACAAGGTCCGTTTTCAACTTTTGGCTGAGTGTCCCACTGCCATGACCTTTCCTAACGTTTTCAAAGAGACCGGGGTCCAAAGAGTCCAAGAAATATTGTGCGTTCTGAGAGATGCCGCATAGACTTACTATGTTGCTTGCCTAATTCCAGGTGAATTTTGACAGTGGAACGATGGAAGAGTACATTTACCTGCTGGCACCTGAAGAGTGAGTCCCCTTTGAAAATAAGCGTTTCTTACTTTTACGTCTAAACTGGCGTGCTCAGTACTTGGGCAGAATCAAGCATCGCCTTGTTCAACTTTGGACTAACTTGCTTGTGTTCTCTTCAGAGCTCAACTTCCCGGAGGAAATTACTTATTGGAAAGCGAAGTGGTGGTGGAAGCGGTGCTCTCTGACGTTCGGGTGCGGTTTATTACGTGTACTTTTGCGACGAGCGTTTTTCCTGTGAGGCATATCGTTAACGAGGTCTAGAAGCTTCGCAGGTAGTACGTTCAGGACGGTTGAAGGTGGAGTTTAAACCTGATCTCAAGGTGCGTTGTTTCGCCACGCTACTACGTACACAGCTCTTGCCGGTGTGACTGCATCTTTCCCGAAATCGCTGCAGTCTCCACAAATGTCTGTTGGTCATTTTACACACACATCTTCGATTTCGGCCGCCAACTGCGCCCTGCGGCTGTTGCCTTCGTTCGCCGACACACGGGTTGCTCGGGTTAGCTGCCTCCTCACACGTCATTGCTGCCCTGGTCTCGTCTGAAGTGGCTTAATCACTTCTTGCTGACGTTCTCTGCTTGCTGACTTCAACTTCAGCTTGTATTCCAGTAAAATTGGGTCAGGATTTCGGCCGATGCCTATTTCAAGTTTTCAAGCTTTACCTTGTCCACGTTATGTCGCTGAGAGCTTGGTTCGCTAGAGTGGCGCTCAACTCATGGACGCGTGTACTTTAATTTTCCGTGCTCTGTCCCGCTTCCTTTGCACTGACAGGTTTGGCTGAGAGAGAAGTGTTAGTCTTAGTCGAGAAATTTTAGTCTTATTGTTATACTTTTTATACTTGAATTGTACACCTATGTTGCATTCGTGAGGAAGGTCGCTCTTTCCTCGGTTTTACTCTCGCCTTGCCGGTATCTGATAGGGTTGCAATCCTGTTAGCAACCGATTTTTTTACGCCCTCGGCTTGGTTATGCTGCAGATATACTCCTGGGAATTTTGCACACTGAAGCACGAGCAACTCTACTCGCGAACCTCGCTTCGGCCCGAGGTAAGCACGCCGCAGTTAGCGTTTAAGATTTTCCTTCGGTCAAACTTTTGGTTACCAACAGACCGTGTGGCGCCGTGTGCTGCAGATATGTGGGCTGGTGCAATATGCGAACGAGAGCGTTCACGCTGCGAAAACAAATCGTGATGGCTTAGTGTCCTCCTGTCAGGGGTATGTATTTTTGTCCCGTAACCGCCGACCTGTGCAAGCTGCGCGCTCTCTTTGTGCTTCGTTCTGCTTCAGCCCCCTGCTGTGGCTTAAGGCCCTGGCCCAGCCGCAAGAGTTATTTCTGTTCACTCTGCCTCCGTTATTTATGTGTATACCCCGAGCTGCTTTGGATCTTTCCTGAAGTAGTTTTCAAACGCCTCTCGGCTTGCCCTTCGCAGCATGGTCCGCACAGTGCGCTCTTTGGTGCAGAAGCTGGAGGCACCACCTTTGAACGATCTCGGGTTTGTCAAGCGGCATATTCGGTGCATGCAGGTATGCAGTTTTCTCTGGTTCTTGGGAGTGATCCCACGAGTGAGAGCTCGGGCGACTCTTCGTTAGGGCGCGTGCTATACAGCAAGTTCGTCGTGCTCCGCGCTCGACGATATATGCAATCAGAGCAGAGTTTTCGTCACTTCGAAGCGTTCTTCATATAGTGCACTGTGATGCCCTGAGGGCGCGCACTCGTGCAATTATCTTCCTCGCCTTTTTGTTGCGATAGGCTCTTGTCAACCAGAGTGCACAGCCCTGCGAAAATAGCTGGACGTTGCGAAACCATACCAGAAAGCGGTCTCGTTTTATCGTTGTTTCTGGTTCGACTCGCTTTACAGGGACACCAAGAAAGCTTTCCTTCAACTGAGGATGGTGTGTTTGGGTGCAATCAGGTCGCAACAGTATTAAACCATTTGGGTGATCTTTTAGAGTTCTGGAAGGAGAACCCAGAGTTGAGCCCTATAGGTACTGACGCATCTGTCGGGACACTTTTTCTTACATAGTCACCATTTGCTCTCCAAGTTTGTTTACTCTCTCCCACTCCTGCCTCAAACTTGGCAACCGATGTTGCAGAAAGTTCTTCTGGTTGAGCTTTATCTCCATGACAGGTTGCATGCGAGCCTGGCTTCCGAGAGACGTAGGTTGCTTCGCAATGCTGTTTATAACGCTGAGCTCCTAGGAACGAAGTCCTAAAGTTCCTGGACAGTGTGTGCTAGTCACGCTCCCGACTGCCTGTTTTGTGATCCCGAAACATGGACAACCAGCGCGCACTTTTGACCAGTTTTCCAGGATGTCTGAGTATTCGGATCCTATCGTACGCTACTTATCGTCCTGCTACTTGGTGTTCTGACTGTAACTTTCCAGGTTCTGCTGTCGCACCTGGCGGCTCAGAGGGGATCACCGTACGCCGTGCATAGCCTGGTTCTCAGTACTCTTTCCTCTTTTCATGTGACTGATGCCCCGTTTTGGTTTGTGTTGGATGATCGTTCTGCAGAAGCCTTCAAGGCGTTTCCTGAGCACACTTTAGCGCAACAGAAGCAGCAGCAAGCTCAGCTGCAGCAGCAACTCCAACAGATCCAGGAGTTGCTGTTGCAGCCTGGGCAGGAAGGGCAGACAAGCGCCAGCACAGGATCGCCGACTATGGAACAACTCTTGAAATCGCAGCTCTCACAGCAGCCGCAGCAGCAGCAGGTGGTGATGCCCATCCAACAGCAGATGAAGCCTATGGAACTGGAGGAGGTCTCACAACAGACGGTGCTTCAGAACTCACAAGCTACGGCGCTGCAGCAGGTTCAGCAGAGTGTTCAGCAGGTCCAACAGCTCCAACAAAGTTTAGCCCAGCAGCAACAGCAGCAGCAGTTGCAACAGCAGCAACTTCAGCAGCAGCAGCAGCAGCAGCAGCAGCATTCACAAACGCAACAACTTCAACAGCAACAGCAAGTGTTGCAACAGCAAGCGCAGCAGCAAGTGTTGCAACAGCAGCAGCCACAAGTGTTACAACAGCAGCAGCAGCAGCCGCAAGTGTTGCAACAGCAGGTGGTGCAGCAGCAGCAGCAGCCACAAGTGGTGCAGCAGCAACAGCAGCAGCAAGTGGTGCAGCAGCAGCAGCAGCAGCAAGTGGTGCAGCAACAGCAAGGGGCAGCAGGAGGGCAGCAGACAACACAACAGCTGGCCCAGCTTTTTGCTGCACAACAGGCACAACAGCCACAGCTGTCTACTCTGACACAAGGTCAGTCTCAACAGCAGCTCACCGTTCAGCAGGCGCAGCAACTTGTTTTGCAACAAACACAACATCGAACCGCTCAACAGCAACAACAACTTGCACTCCTCCAGCAGCAGCTGAATGCATTTCCCAGTGAGGAGAAAGGGTAAACTGCACATCTGAAGAGCCCCTTCCAGATTTATACGATTTTTCTCGTGGATGCAACACCATGTTCATGGTGAATGTCATCGCGCACCTGGAAAGTCAAGCTTTAAGCTGAAAATCTGGTAAACATGGTAAGCGCTGAATAAAGGGGGAATTCGAACTCTAGCTAAGTCTGGAGCAATGATTCATTCAAGTAGGAAGTGAATCTGTTTTACACTTCGAGGGGAAGAGAGAGTCAAGACGGCATCCTCGAGTACTACATTCAATTGAGTTATACATACCTTGTATACAGTGATAAATGCTATTTAATTCTAATGAGTTGTTCTATGAATTTGCAATTCAGGCAGTATCATGTTATTTACTAAAGCAATATCTTAGTACATGCTCTTGCTTTTATTTTTCAAGCACTGTAAATGCTATTTGTTGTATGAGTAGTTGTCATTCATAGTAAAATTTTTTCGAGCCCGTACACCTCATGGACTCGAACCATCTACCTGCGGTTCGTGGACAGTTGCACACTACCACTAAGCCACAGTAAACATTTGTTGGCAGCAATGACAAATGATATAGTACAATATTTTTAATCGCTGTCGCAGCCGAGGCCGCTTCGCAGCCATGCACGATAAATGCGCATGGCCGCCTCAAAGTCATACGCATGCTTTTCGCTTATACTCGACCATAAACTAAGATTTTTACTTTTTCAATACGATAGTACTTGCTTTGGTATATTTGTGATAGTGGGTTTGGAGTTCCTTCTTATAACGGATGACAAGGTACACATAGAGGAATCCAATCTGTGATCACAACCTGCAAACATTAATAACATGTGAGCGTGCGCTCTGGGATAGTCAGTTTCTATGTGAAAGCTAGATAGGAAGTGCGATTTAGCTCTTAGGAACTATGTCCAAACTTACAACATATACTTGCAGTCAGCATCAAGGTATATTAACTTTTTGCCACGCGGATGTAATTACTCTAGAAAACTCGACTGTTTCGGTGGCCTATTGGCCATTGCTTATTCACTCAAGTCTCTGAGTTAATCCTAGTCAGCATGGCCAAGTCCATCAACCTATCATATGCTTCTACTGCAGTATTATGCAGTATGAGGTGTCAGTATTTCAGTATGACACGTTATTACACAGTACAACAGTACTGAGTACTCCCACGAAGGCGGGTCCTTTCCTCGACATGGGGTCGCTGGTGTCAACGCATTAATACTGTGAGGCGCGTACCGATGGCATTGCTGGCATGTATAACCGTGCCAAATCATCCGCGCACGACAACGATATCGATAGTGTACACAATACTCACCCGTCGCCGTCGTCGATCGCATACTTCATTTACAGGTGTCACAGAATCGCACATCTCGAGTCTTGCATCTTAGAGATGTCTTAAATTTGCGACTGTCTTGTGATAGCGTAGGCCCTAGCCTAGGCACGTAGTCTTTCGCATCGAAATTTTCGAACCACGTGCGAGGCCTGCGTACATAGCCTTTCGCAGCCACCGTTGCAGACTACAGTCGGTCCTTGCAATGATGCTTGCTTGTTCAAAATTTTGAAAACCGTAATTTTACCTCATGCACTCTGTGATATAGGGGAATATACCAATACGGTATATTCAGGAGTGAACCGAAAACAGGCTGACTGTGGATATCAGAATATATTGATCATGAATATAGTTGAATACTGATGAAACCTAAAGAGACGAAAATCCCGATCGGAACGTACCGGCATGTGGCATCAGTGACACATGTGGGCAACGGTACCCGAGTCTGTACGGACTACAGATCATTAGGTAGGGGCCTACACCGAGACTCTCGGGAGGGTTGCCTGGCCTAAGTCTAGCATGCTATTTTTATTTTGCAGGTACTTGTGTTTTTTCTCGCGCAGAAGTGAGTAGCATACGAACGCGCGTCAAATGTTGACTTGAGGTGAAAGAGACGCAATTTTCTCGCTAGTTCATGGACTATAATCGGTTTGTTCGAATCCAAATCATCTCGTCGAGCTTTTATTTTTTACTTTTCCGTGCCATCTTTCCACTGCGCTCAATTATTTTCCCGCATTACTAACCGGTGTAGTTGGTCTTGGCTCCGCTTTTCAGATGCGCTGAAATGTGCGAGTGAGAAAAATGATTTTATAACCCATCGCCAACTCGATGTGTGGTGAGCTCTAGATAGTTTCTTGGGTAATATTATATTCCCGTTTCGTAGAGAGCAACCTTGTGTTTTAGTATTTTCCCTTACTTGTACTAAATGCGGGTTATTGGAAAACAGGTGATCGTTCTGTGTATGTTGTAGTGAATATTCTAAACGCATCAAGCATCTAGAACAACTTGCTGAACTCTTTCTTTCTTCGTGTTGAGGATCTTGTTGTTCTTATGCCTTGTCATATGCGCTCAGCACACGCGTGTGTTGCAATGCACGAAATCGTCGTTTTGACAACAAGCTTTCGGTTCTTTCAAGTAGCAAGAGTTGGATTGTACCAGGGGCCATACGTACATCTCAGCCATACAACTGACAGGCGTTGTACTTCTACCCAGTGGAGTAGTGGAGTGGAGCTGGGTGTCGAAGAGAACTCCAAAACGCTTAACCACGTTCGACGGTGAATATGTGAGTAGATAGGTAGCGGGTCAATTTTTGTCGTACGAGGGTTTTTAATGCCGCAGACTGTTTTGTCGCAGCTACGACAAAAAATGAGTCATGGGTGAATTTTGTCGCAGCTGCGACAAAAAATGACTCGAGGGTGCATTTTGTCACAAAAACTTAGCAGATTTTTATTATAATTTCACGAAATGTACAACAAAACACGTTCAGCCGAGTAGGAGGGTCTAACATACAACGGACAAAAATAACTCCGTGCATGAAACTCAACGTAGCAGAGCTAGTCGAACCTAACGGACATGATTATTCAACCAGATACACGAGAACTCACGCATGATGCAATGCGAAAGCATTCAAGGCAAATCACAAATCCAACATTGCAGCTTTAAGCTATTCGTTACATTTACGTGTCTGTGAACATCAAATAAACAGGAGGAGCTACGACCGACACTATTACTCTACTAACATCGCCAATACACAGCATTTCCATTTCCAGCACGCACAATAAATTTGCGAGGTCGGTGACTGAAGGATAGAGAGCAATTACGCTGGAAAAACTGTGCAATGTAAAAACAACAAACAAAAAGTGTGCACACTCTATTCAAAATACAGCAAGCAAGTTAGTAGTAGAAATGTTGGGAGTCGAACCCAACCCGACGGGCAAGATGCCCGACGGTCTCCAAGCATTCTTCTATAGGCAGGTTAACAAATAAAACGAAAGCACTGACGTCAGGATAGTTAGCGCAGAGAATGTGTAAAACAAATCGGCAGGGTCGCAGGAAATATCTCGACAGCCCAACAACTAGTGCACACCAGAGGTCGCGAGATACACATTTTTTGAAAACGTGAAAACAGACATCTTTCAGCAGGCATCTTTGAGGAATATTGCAGCATCAAGAAGTACGCTGGAAGAAAGTGGCTAAGGCGCACAATCCCGCAATCCTGCGACACGCGAAAAAAACGACAGATGCTGCAAAACACGATGAGAAAGAAATAGTTAGCGCGCTGGTAAGAGAATATGCAACACAAGAAGAGGAAACCTGCACACGCTCACTTAGAAATAGTCACAGGAAAATCGCAAGCGCAGCTGCACACAACAAAGGGATATGCTGAACGCTGGAAATAAAGTGAAAGGCGGTCGCCGAGCTAAAGGGCTATTTGATGCGTCAAGCTATGAGATTGCTTATGATTGTTGTGCGTGTGTCACGCACACAACTGTCGCGCTGTCACGCTATCGCGACACTTGCACGTTGCACCACAGACCACATCACCACATCCGCCATGACTCGAAATCGGACGGTCCGATTGTTCGGTCGACGATCTGATCGGGCGGTCAAAAATTAGTTGATAAAGGGTTGTCGCGTCTTCAATAGCCTGCTTTGCAGGGATACCGCACTCTCAGGACTTTGTCCCCTTTGCTAGCGTAAATGTTTTATTATTATTATTATTATTCAATATATATGAGCGACCGATTCAAGATCTTGTCTTCGGACCGAATCCATTAGCATGAGAAATCGGACGGTTCGATCGTTCGGTTGACGATTCGATCGGCCGGTCGAAAATTAGTTGATGAAGGAGTGTATTGTCTTCAAGACCGGATCCCTGGGACAACATGAAGATCTTGTCTTCGGACCGAATCCATTAGCACGCGGAATCGGGCTACGATGGTCCGATCGTTTGGTCGACGATTATTCCAACAATCTGTCGGTCGAACATTAGTTGATGTAGGATTGTAGTGTATTCATTATCGGGTGTTGGTACAAAACCTCGTCGTTTTTGTACATTATATCGTGGGGTACCACGATATCGTGGAACATGGCCACGATATCGTGGCCAAGTCCCACGATATCGTGGTCCAATCCCACGATATCGTGGTCATGTTCCACGATACCGTGGCCAGTCCCACAGGAGGCTGAGGTAAACTGGGCCGAGTCGAGGTGAACGCGAGGCTGAGCTGAGCCGAGTAGGTGAGCGCGAGATTGAGCTGAGGTGATGCATAACATCTCACCGCGACATTACATCTCACCGCGACATTGCATCTCAGCGTCTAAGCGTTTCAGCGTCTCAGCGTCGCATACCCCGACACCCCCAAGTCATACCCCATCACCCCAAGTCATACCCCGACACCCCCCAAGTCATTCCCCATCACCCCCCACGTCATTCCTCACACCTCGGCTCAGCTCACCACAGCTCACCTCAGCTCAGCGTCGCGTCCACCTCGACTCGGCTCAGCTCACCTCAGCTCAATCTCGCGCTCACCTACTCGGCTCAGCTCAGCCTCGCGCTCACCTCGACTCGGCTCGGCTCACCTCAGCCTCCTGTGGGACTGGTCAGTGGCCACGATATCGTGGGATTGACCACAATATCGTGGTTTAATCCCACGATATCGTGGTCATGTTCCACGATACTGTGGGACTCGTGGTCGCCCACGAGGTCGAAAATCGTGGCTCACGATATCGTTTACCAGTCCCACGAGGTTTTAGACAAAAACGACGAGGTTATGTCTTGTCACCCCAGTGTTTCCATCAGATACCCATCCATCCAGACGACATCCATAAGACAGCAATACGAACTAGATATGGTTCATACGAGTGGGCAGTGATGCCCTTTGGGTTAATTAACGCTCCTGCGACCGCTCTACGTGTTGGAAATCGAGCATTCTTTGACTTCATTAATCAGTTCTTAGTCATTTTCATGGATGACACCATAGTGTACAGTCCAGATTTTGACAGCCACGTGAAGCATGTTCGACAGTTCTTACAGCAATGCAGAGATCATCAGTTCTACATCAGGCCTTCTAAGGTTGAGTTGTTCGTCAGATGCATCGACTTTATCGGACACCACATCTCAGAGGCAGGCCTTTCAATCATTGAAGACAGAATCCGTGCAGTCATGGCTATTCAGCCTCCAGTGTCCCATGGTCCAACCGTTGGTAAACAGCCTCTACGCCGCATGGCTAAAGATGGCAAGTCTTCACTTCGGTCATTCTTGGGCATGGTCGGCCAGTTTAGGAGATTTATACCGAAATTCTCCAAGATTGCCGAGCCGCTCAATCGTCTCCTAAAGGATAATGCAGAATTTGTCTGGGAATCTGAGCAGCGGCGGGCATTTGACAATCTCAAAAGTGCCATCTGCAATGC
>LGRX02003375.1:24684-40085 GCA_001247695.2 Cymbomonas tetramitiformis
CCGCGACATTGCATCTCAGCGTCTAAGCGTTTCAGCGTCTCAGCGTCGCATACCCCGACACCCCCAAGTCATACCCCATCACCCCAAGTCATACCCCGACACCCCCCAAGTCATTCCCCATCACCCCCCACGTCATTCCTCACACCTCGGCTCAGCTCACCACAGCTCACCTCAGCTCAGCGTCGCGTCCACCTCGACTCGGCTCAGCTCACCTCAGCTCAATCTCGCGCTCACCTACTCGGCTCAGCTCAGCCTCGCGCTCACCTCGACTCGGCTCACCACCATCCCGTGACTTAGGTCACGATATCGTGATTGACCACTGTGGGGTGACCACGATATCGTGGGACTGACCACGATATCGCGGCTCAATCCCACGATATCGTGGTCATGTTCCACGATACCGTGGGACTCGTGGTCGCCCACGAGGTCGAAAATCGTGTCTCACGATAACGTGTACCAGTCCCACGAGGTTTTAGACGCAAAAACGACGATGTTATGTCTTGTCACCCTTCATTATCCCTGTGACAACATGAAGATGCTGTCGTCGAGGGACCCCTCATCCGACGCTCCGATCGTTCGGTCGACGATTCGATCGGGCGGTCGAAAAATAGTCGATGGGGGAATGGTGTATCTTCCAAAGGCGTGCGACAACGCGGACGATCAAAAAAACTCATGTCGAAAGTTTTTGGGCAGTCTTGACAGTGCTGCGATGACGATGTCGTTTCGTTCCTCCACCTTCTTTTTATGTGAAATCGTTCTTTGCCCCTTTAAGAAACCACCCCGAGTTTATGGCTTTTTCAGAAGATTCCCTTTTTTCACCTGCGACAAAAACACTTTCTTGCGACAGCGACATAGATGACCATGCATGCGACAAAAAAAAACCGGGTACCTAGTAGACGTATGAAGGATCATTGCAGCATATTGTCGTCATGTCTTCTGGAGCGCTACGTCGCTGGGAGTGAAAGAGGGGTGGTGGTTGGTATCTCGAAGAAGCCACCAGAGCGAAAACCCCCGTAGCGCCATTCGCATTTCCTTGCTGTGGCGAACCTTTCAGTAATGATTGGTTAACCAGAATGGGAGATGGAGATTAGTACCGCGGAATTCCCTATACTAGTCGTCCGAGGAAAGTGACGCCTGCGACGAGTGACAATTCTGATGTAGGAGCGTGTAGCTTGGAGCAGCAAGGATCTGTCAGACACAAATGACGCTGATGACATTGGTACCGTTGACATCGATAGTGACACTGGTAAGACGAGCGCTGATAATGACACTGGAAATGATGACGCCGAGGATGATGTCAACGATTTCGAGTGGCTGGTACCTGACGATCCTGGTGAACAAGCTGAGCTTGTGAAAATACGAGAAGGGGTTCCCAGCTTTCACGCTTATTGAAGGAGAACCCACGTGGGTGACAAAGAAGGCTGCGCTGGTGATGCCTGTTAAAAATGATGACCAACCAATCGTTGGACCTTGTGGACGATGTAGGATTGTGCGATGGCTGATCTTAGTTGTCCTCGAGCTCGAGGTGTGAAAGCCAATCTCGGGGGCAAGACGGAGGCAAGCATGGCAAGCCTATACACCTCGACGACAGTGATCAAGACGAAGATGCGGAGACGAAGGATTCGGCTCCCCGAAAGGGCAAGAGGTAGCTAGATGAGCCAACGGGTAATTGACGATAAGGTGTTCAAATCTGCAGATTAGGATTTGTCTAGGTGGCAGAATGATTATGATTGATGCTAGCTTTAAAAGAGTAGATTTGATTACTCGGGCGCTCTGGGGAAAATTTTAAGGGGCTAAATAAGTATGTGACGGTTTCGTCGATCATTATCTGGATTAGGAAGTGATTAAGTATGGCGGCACGATGGAAGCGTGGATAATCAAGTGACCTTATTGCAATTATACGTGGCTACGGTCGATCCGCGCCAAAAAGTCGGGTATATCGTTGGAACGCGACGAACAATATCTTTCCGACGATATACCCGACTTTCTAGCGCGGATGATCGACCGTAGCCAAATATAACTGCAATAATATCACTTAGTTATCCACGGTTTTATCGTTCCACCATACTTAATCACTTCCTAATCCAGATAATGATCGACGAAAACGTCACATCATCATCTAGCCTCTTAAAAACGTTCCCCAAAGCGCCCGCGCAGACAATGGTTTTGCGCGCCTTGATAGTATAAGAAGGTAAAACCAGCTCTGTGGAGGCTGTTCTAGCTTTGCTAAATGAAATGCTTATTGGAGAGCCTGCTGGCTCACCTTGCTAAATACTGGTTTAAGTTTTCCCGACATAAAGATACTACAATTGTCTTGTAGTAGCCTTGTTCAACTGGTATCGGACCATTGCAAAATTTGCACACTGTAAATTTACCGAAACACCGACGGAACTGTTGCCCTAAGATTGAAGCCCGAAACCAACTTATAGCCAAGATTAGCTCTGGTCAAGTTAGCTACCCACAAGCTTCACTTGGAGCCGTATACGTATTGTCCGTCAGCCCTATGTCGCGTTTTTTGCTCTCCATTTCTCCTTTGCACCTTCGCAGATACTTTTTCAACATACCAATACAACAAATATGTCAAAACGTAAGAGCGGAAGCCGTCAAAGAGGTAGCTATGGGGGGAGATGGACAGACACAACCAAAGGCCTAGTCCAAGAAAATGGTTTTCTAGGTTGCAGCGCATGCTGCGATTACTCGTGTCGGAGGCCAGATGGCCGCCGCAGGCGCGATTTTTTTAAAGGAATGTTCTTTTCCAAAAATCCTTCATTTTTTTAAGTAATCGCGAGTAATCGCGAGTAATCGTGCACTTTGGCCGGGCCTACGGCCCGGATTACTCGTCAGCGATCGAGTTTTTCTCCTGCAACCAAGGTTGTTGTTTTTCACCATTTTCCTGGATTAGGACCAAAGGCTTATGGGTGAAAAGAACAATTTTCCGGATTAGAACATAAAGGACCTCGGAGATCGTTTTAACGTGTATGTAAAAGCTTCAGGCGTTACTTTATGGCTATTACCCAGCGGTCCAGTCCTCTTACAAGGACTGGCAGTTTTGGGTATAATGGTTTCTTGAGGGGGACCCAAGTGGCATATGAGCGCAAAAATAATCAATTTGGGTCTTAAATGAATTTATGATATCACTTTTATAGCACATGCATGAGTAGAACCCTCCTTCCGCAAGCTCTACTTGCAAGGGGTATTTTTGAATTAATTCAATTAATTTCTCCAGACCTTTTACAAGGACTGGCGTATTTACCTCGCATTATCCGTCCCTAAATGATCGCTAGAAGCCAAGCGGCATGATACATTTCCTATTTGGGATGTTAACCGAAAGTATGATAGCTCATTTGGCTTAGAGAGCCGCTTTACGGTCTCAAGCAGACGTCCCAAATCTTGCTACCGATAGGCTATTTGGCTAATATGGCTAATATGGCTATTTTGCCGTATCCGTTTTGGGTGATGCCGCGTGCCATATGGGATGCCCCGGTCTCTTGAGGGTATATTCGTGGGATATGAGCGTTTCAAAAATTGATATTATATGTCTACTCTACACTTGCAATTGTACAGGGGTTAGCTTTAATTATATTCGAGCCGACGACGTGTAATGGATCTCACACCATGCCCTGCGATCGCACGTGTAAATCGTCGAAAAACACTCATCGAAATGTAGGTGGCCATGATTAAGCATCCCTGGAGAGGGGCTATCCGGCACCCACCTGGCATATGCATTCACACATGGTTGGTTATGATATAACTTGTTGAAATGACACCATTGGACCTTCTCCGAGTTCCAAAAGATAGCGGCAAAAAGAATTTCAAAATGGGGACCAGGATTGAACAGTTGCCATGTGACTTTCATCCAGTTTTTCTAGGGTACCACTGATTTCGGCATCCATAGCGATATATATATATACGATGGATATGGACCAATGAGGCATCAATGATTTCTTTTGGTCATTGGGGCCCTACGATAGCGAGGGTATGGATCTTCAAGCGTGCCTACTATCCGAAAAGTTTTATGGCCGTTCGGTCCGTGTACAAGGACTACAACGCGCTCCACTCCTTTCCCACCAAGGACTGCTGGGTAATAATCATTTAGAACATTTTAACGTTTGGAAACTGGTCCCGACACTTGGGTCCTGGTAGATCTCGACAATCTAAATTAGGATGGCCGGCAGGCACGATGGAGACACGAATTAGCCAAAACTCGCCAGGCTTCTTGAGATGAATTTAACGGCAGGACGGATACCTTTTTCATTTTTTACGATCTTAAAACGTTTACAACCGGTCTCGCTCGACACCTGAGCCCTGGCAGGCTCTTCATATTTGCTTTCGAATGGCCACCAGGATTTCGACATTTCCCCCGCCGCCGGCCAGATTTTCACCCACTCATAGAAAATTTACTCAACCTTCGCTCCATCAACCACTATGCCGAGCGTCAACACCAACCGTTCACCTCCTAAGTCTCCTTGCTACCTCAATTCCGAGGCGGTCTTCCAGGCGTCCGCCTAGCCAGGGCGGCGGAGAAGACACTGCGGGCGGTGGGGCAAAATTGAGCATGAAGTGCCCCACAGGCAATGCTAGCCCATTAGCGAGCATCGGCGGGGAGGGCAGCGATCGGGGAAGAAGGCTTACCGTGGCAGGCCAGCCCGGGGCCGTTTGAAGTCACCCCGGGCCGGTTGCGGGCCGCTTGATTGCGGGATGCGGGCCGTTTCTTAAGCGTCCCGATTATGAAAATTTCTGTGAAAATTGTGCGATTTTACTTATATTGCCATACTTAATATAAACATTTTGCGAATGCGACGGGCAAATTTGAAGATTGGCCGGGTTGGCCGAAAGCGGGCCAGTAAAAATATCAAATGCGGGCCGTCTCGAAAAAATAAAGCCTTCTTCCCTGGTAGCGACCGGCCGCAGCAGCCGAGGGTGCGACCGTGTTCCTGATGGAAACACCGAAATGCTTCCAGTATAATTATATTGTTGATCAGACAATATAATTATATCGGGCAACAACCTCCCGACGAGATCCAGACGGGACTTGAACTTGCGCGCTCAAGGTGCAAGTCCAACACATAGCGCCCTACGCCTTAGCGCTATGTCATCAGATCTGAGGGCCAGCAGCTGCCGAAATGGTGCCGTGCCTCCAAAGAACTAGAGTTATGATGGAAACACCGAAATGCTTCCAGTATAATTATATTGTTGACCAGACAATATAATTATATCGGGCAACAACCTCCCGACGAGATCCAGACGGGACTTGAACCTGCGCGCTCAAGGTGCAAGTCTAACACATAGCGCCATACGCCTTAGCGCCATGTCATCGACCTTGAGCGCGCAGGCACCAAGTCCCGCGTCCGGATCTCGTCGGGAGGTTGTTGCCCGATATAATTATATTGCCCGATCAACAATACAATTATAATCGAAGCATTTCAAAAAGTTTCCATCGGGCTCGCTATTCCGCATACCAAAGCGGGTAAATGTACACTTTTCTCGCGGTTGCGACCGCCGCACCTTTGATACAAGGGTGTCCCTGGCTCCCTCGCCCAAACAGGGGGAATCTGATATGTACCTCTGTAGGGGTGGATGCTTGTGCTGGTGGTACCTTTGGTTCAGCCTCGCTCAAAGCCACCACCGTGACCGGATGGGATCTCTTCAGCCACCTCACCGCTCGCTTCATCTTCTCAGTCGCCTTCTGGGCCGGTCCCGGACCATACCTCATCCGGTGATCTTCCCTGAAGTGGGTGTTCCACCGGTAGGGCTGGCTGTGCCGTCCCCTCCTCCAGGGGCCTGGTCCCGCTCCTGTCAGCCTCAGCAAGGGGCGGAGTGCTCCCCTTGCTGGCTCCGGGACCTATGCCTTGCGACCGGGAGAGGAACTGGCCCCCGCGGCCTCTCCCTCGCCAAAATCTGAACCCCTCTCATGCGCGATGACTGCTAACGTCTCCTCCATAAGCTCCACGCTTGCACCTGCGTTCTCGAGGGTCTCGAAAGCTTTTTCCCAAATGCACTTCACCCACGCATCCCTCTTCTGCTGGTCGTGCTGCTGCGGACAGTCCTTTGCCAGGTGCTCCTTGGACTTGCACTTCCTACAGCCAGTATAGGTGGACGATCCAGGTAGCTGCCTGCCTTCCACCTCTGTTGGTGCTGTCGGCAAGGCGTAACACTGCTCCATGTGCTCGTCCAGGCACTCAAACAGCGCAACCATTGGGAAGGGGGACCGGTCCCTGGTTGCCTTCAGTCTTGTCGGGTCCCGACGCTCCTCCAGTGTTGCCTGCTCCACATATTTGCGAAGCAGCTCCGCTTCCCACCCGGCTAGTCCTGTCGCCTGATGGAAGTCCACTTTGCCTAACAGCTCCTTGTGCACTCTCGCACGCAGCTCAGGTGTCAGACCGCTGAGGAAGATGCCGGGCAGAGAGGCTCGGCTAACTGGCCCAGTGACCCCGTGTTTGTGCAGGGACTCCAGCAGCTCAAAGGCTTCCATCAGGGAGTGGTGGAAGGTTCGCGCGTTCCTCCCTGCGTTCCTGCCAGAAGCCTGCCGGGATCGAGATAGCATGCTGGGCAGGATGCTGAGGTGCGCGTCGCTGATACAAGACCGGGCTAGGGTGCCGATCAGGTCGTCCAGAGTGCTCATCTGACCAGTCAACACCTTCTGGTTCAGCAACCCTTGGACTGACCCTTCCATCCTATCTTTGATGATCAAACGCAATTCTTCAGAGACAGTGGTGACCGTGGCTTCACTCCCCTCGTCGTCCTCGCTCACCTTCTTCGTAGCCAGCGCCCTCTTCACCTGCGGCTCCTTGAAGTAGTCCTGCAGCTCCCTCATCAAAAGCTTCAGCGGCTGCCGCGGATGACCGGATGACTTCTCACCCGTCGTCTGGTCTAAAGGACACGTGTACGTGGTAATACAATCCCTTAACTTCCGTAGGGTATTCAGAAGTCTATCCTCTGCCTCCAGCCCCTTCAACCGTGTCTGCTCCAATCGTGCTGGATCGGTCTCTGACCGGAGTGAGGGTCCACGTTCCTGCTCGAGTGCGTCTCTGCGGGGCGGGGGTCCACGTTCCTGCTCGGGTGCGTCTCTGCGGGATGGAGGATCTGGATCTGGTGGAGTTGTGAGCTATGAAGCGAGCGGTGAGGTGGCTGAAGAGATCCCATCCGATCACGGTGGTGGCTCCGAGCGAGGCTGAACCAGAGGTACCACCAGCGCAAGCATCCACCCCTACAGAGGTACAGATCAGATTTCCCCTGTTTGGGCGAGGGAGCCAGGGACACCCTTGTATCAAAGGTGTGTACCAACGTGCGTTGCAGCCATCAGGCGCTAGACGGGTAAGGTTCAGAGAGGAGGCGACGCCCCGGCAACTCTTCGGACGTGCGCTAAGACGACGACTAGACCGCGCCAACCCGCCGCCACTGTCGCGAGCACAACAGCGGGTGCAACGTGACAGACCAGCAGCGTGGGAGGCAGCCAGGACACTGACGCGCAGGCAGCGGGAAGCAGAGGTGCATCAGCACAGGGTCAGGAGTGCTATGGTACGGGTAAAGGGCCGCATAGAGCACCTGAGGAAGATGGTGAAGGCGAGCAGGGAAGCGGCAGCCGCCAGGCCAGCACCCTGGCCAGATGACCCAGTGCCGGAGGACTCCATCACCAGATCTGCCCGCTGGACCGCCCTGATAGCGGAGGCCGGCATTTATCACCTACCTGACGACAACTCCGACGACGAACTGAACCCGCAGGAAGTGGAGCCAGGTTTGCACAAACTGGCCAGCATCAGGCCTGATATAGGCGTAGACGCGGGGGCGGGACGCTGGGGAGAATGGCTGGACGAGCACGTGCTAGCAGCCATGGACGCGTCAGGGCCCACACTCATGATTTTCTGGGCATGGATTGGTAAGGTGCGAGTGAAGGTTCTCATCGATACTGGGCCTCCTCCAGTTTCACATCCTTAGAGACTGCGAAGAAGCTCAAGCTTCAACCATCAGTCCATGAGAAACCAATGCGAGTGCAGGTTGCAGATGGCACAGTCTACGACGCCAACTCTTGCATTCGGCCCAAGCTCACGGCGGAGACGCGGAAAGGAAGTTATGCCAAGCAGGTGACTCTGCGAGTGATGCCCTTATCCCTGGGTGTGGACGTGGTGCTGGGGGGTGACTGGTTACGAGCACAGCGGCGGATCACCTTTGACTATGCACAGTATGGGAGTGTGCGGTTTGGCCATGGGTCACAGAAGGTAGTCATTGCGGGGTGCAATCCGGGGTCCTCGAACTCGGAGAGGGGCCAGGCTATGAGCCTAGTGGAGGCTCAGCTAATCAGCACCAAGCAAGCTAGGAAGGACTTGCGAGCACTGAAGAACAGCGGGCAGGAGGCCTACATCATGTACTTGGCGCCTGACGGGACCTTCAAGCCGGAAGCCTCCGACGACCCCAACTCTCCCTTGGAAGCAGCTGCTGCTTGTCAGAGACCTCCTCCTCTTCATCATCGGAGTGTGACGTCGCCAGCCTGAGGGGGGGAGGAGACCTCATGCGAGGAATACGGGGACAGCGATGGCACGGAAGCAAGCATGGCAACTCTAGCTTCGGACACCAGCTCCTCAGACTCGGAGGATCTCGACGCGGACGACGCAGCTCAGGAGCTAGTCTGCGCGGTGCGCCCGGTAACGTGCCCCACGTCAGCCACTCCGACAGTGCTGGACTGGGGACCATACCCCGTACGAGCTCGATGGGAGGCTTTTCAGATGTTACCCCGACGGAGAGCGCACCCAGGGAAAATGCTGCGCAAGATCACGCAGGAAGGTTGGAGCCTGATTGGGAGAGTGAGGCTCACCAACTGTGGAGGACAGCGCAGGCGTTGCGCGAGCATAGCGGTGCTCCATCGAGGAGAAAAGGGCGTAGACAGCGCGCGCCAGCAACTGCAGCTCCAATGGTAACGGCGGAACCTGAGCAGATGCGGAGCGGTGGTGAGGACAACGAGGCCGAGCAGCGGAGCCGTGGTGAGGACGATGAAGCCGAGCAGCGGAGCAGCGGTGAGGCCAAGCTCAAGCAGACCGCAACACAACCGACCCCTCCTGATGAGGAAGACGCTGAGGAGGTCCCACAATGGATATGGGACGAGCTGGCGGAGCTAAAAAAGGCATATGTGGACGTGGTGGGCATGGAGCTCCCCAAGGGCGTCGTGGACCGCGACCACAAATCGCCGCTGCGCGTGGACCCCGAGTACCGTGATGGCGCACGACATAAGAGGTGCTACAAGCTGTCCATGGAGGAGTTGCGACAACTTCGTGGACAACTGGACGAGCTCTTGGCGAAGGGTTACATCCGCCCCTCATCCTCACCTTGGGGCAGTCCAGTCTTGATGGTACCCAAGCCCTCAAATCCTAAGGAGCTACGGCTAGTGATTGATTACCGCCAGATCAATGAAATCACCGTAAAGGATCGTTATCCTCTTCCCGATGTGCAGTCTCTCATTGATGATCTACAGGGGGCGACTATCTTCTCCACCGCGGATGCTCTGTGGGGATTCTGGCAGGTGCCCATGGAGGAGGACGCAATCGAGAAGACTGCAATGACCACGCCGTTTGGAGCTTATGAGTGGCTGGTTATGCCCATGGGGTTGTCGAACAGTCCTTCTTGTTGGCAGCGTATGATGCAGAGCTACCTAGGACACCTCTCAATCGTGAGGGTGTTCGTAGACGACATCATGATCTTCAGTAAAAATCCAATTGAACACCTCGGTCATTTGAAGCAGGTGCTGGAGGTCTGTCGTCAGAACAAAGTCCGGCTGAAGGATTCGAAGCTGCGGTGCTTCAAGCGCTCTGTACGGTTCCTCGGGCATGTCATTGATCGTGAAGGATGCCGACCCCAACAGGACAAGATCGCAGCGGTGAGGGATTGGCCCAAGCTGGAAACTGTCAAACATGTGCGACAGTTCCTGGGTCTGGCCGGTTTCTACCGCCGGTACATCCAGGGGTTCTCCGATCTAGCTCACCCATTGACCAAGCTGACGAAGAACTTAGTGCCATGGGAGTGGGGCCCAGAGCAGGAGCGGGCGTTCGAGCGGTTGAAGACGGTGCTGACCACAACCCCTACGTTGATCCTTCTAGATCAGAAGGCAGCTCATGATGGCACCAGCCCATTCGTCGTACAGACAGACGCTAGTACGGTGGCACTGGCTGGGGTACTGATGCAGGACCTGGGGAAGGGCCTGCAGCCGATCGCCTTCGAGAGCAAGTTCTCATCAGCGGAGCAAAATTACCATGCAGGGGAACGGGAGTTAGCAGCGATTCATCACTGCACGACTCAAACGTGGAGGCATTACCTTATCTTCACGGAGTTCCGACTCATGGGATGGGAGACCACGCGCCGCTGAAGTGGCTCTTTGCTCCAGGCCGGGAACTCAGCAGGCGACAAGCTAGATGGTACGAGGACCTGGTGGAGGTGGGCGTGCATGCGATGGAGCACGTGCCAGGGCGCACGCTGGTGGTGCCGGATGCGGCCTCTCGCCGACCAGACTATGTGCAAACCTCAACAAGAGAGGGGCTCAAGGAGGCAGGATACGTGGACCTGAGTACCGACCAGCCAATGTCAGCTGAGGACGGAAGGCGAGCAGCAGGTGCCAAGGGGAAACCAGCGGAAGTACCCAAGGCCAAGGCTGAGGTGAATGCAGCGGTGGAAGAGAAGAAGGTGGAGAAGGAGGACCCTAGCTCTCCCTTGGATGCAGGGTTCAGCTCATCAGATGAGGAGGACGAGGAACACCCACCGGCGAGCCCTCCAATGGTGACAGGGAAGCTGACGCAGCTCAATGTGGTGGGCGGAGACCCCCGACCTGTGGCGCGACGCTATGGACACAGTAGCCACAATGGCGGCAGCCTCCGTCTTCGCGGGCGTAACTACTAGAGCGGTAGCAGCAAAGCAATCAGCAACGGGTGATGACCCAGCGTCTCCCTTGGATGCAGAAGCCGTCTTGACAGAGACACCCCCAGCACAGCCGCCCGCAACAGTAGCTCAAAAGCCAGCAGCAGAGCAGCGGCAGCCATCTGCAGCAGCACAGCAACCAACAGCACAACCGCCAGCGACAGTAGCAGAGCAGCAACAATCAAGTCCAAGGATCCGACCCGGAGGACCGTTGGTGGACAAGCAGGATTGGAAGTTGATCTCCTCGCTCGGAGTTCGCTAGGCTGCAGAGCAAGTACTCTCGGGCACTGGGAGGACCGTTCCAGGTCACACAACCGCCTTGTTCTTATTGCCCGACTTCCCTCAGGCGAATTGGCGACCGTTGCTACGCGAGTTTGGCCAGGAGATCGTGGAGGTCATTCCAAGGGTGAACGAGCATGGTGAGCCCAACAGACTGTTTACCTCACCTGGAGAGGAGAGGGGTCACCGCTCGGCTCTGCAGGAACTGCCAGTCCCATGGCCAGTGCTAGTAGTGATAGCCAGGCCGCAGAAGCCACCCAGCAAGCTGGCCCCATGCGAGAGATCCACAGCGCAACCGGCAATCACGCTCTCCGGAGCAGCAGCGAAGATCAGAGACAAGTCGGGGACAGTGGAACCAGGAGTGTTCTTGCGGGCGCTGAGAGCTGAGCACAGACGCAGCAAATATCTCAAAACCCTGCAGCAGGAGCTGCTAAACACCCAGCATCATCGCACCGAGCATTTCCGGCTGGTAAGCGACATCATCTGGAGAGTGGCCGAAGGGCGCTATCAGGTGGTACTGGCGCCGGACTCGCCCTTGCGGGAGCTAGTGCTGAGAGAAGCTCACGAGGCACCATCCGCAGGCCACACCGGCAGGGACAAGACGCTGGAGCGGGTCCGAAGACGTTTCTGGTGGCCGCGAATGGACCTAGATGTAGCATAATGGGTAAAGACGTGCGTGACGTGTCAGCAGACCCAGTCGCGGCAGGGGTATCCCATGGGACTGTTGCAACCGCATCGAGTGCCAAGCAGACTCTGGGAGGTTGTCAGCATCGACTTCGTAACCGGACTGCCGATGACTCAGCGAGGAGTGAACGCCTTCACCACTTTCACCTGCAAGCTGAGCAAAATGGTACATATAGTGCCAATGACCTACAACGACAACTCTGCAGGAGTGGTGGTAAGATTGTTCATGGACGCAGTATGGCGATTGCACGGAGCCCCAATGAAGATAGTGTGTGACCGAGACCCCCGCTTTCGCGACGCCATGACTCAGGAGTTCATGCGACTGATGGGCGTCAAGGTAGCTAGCACCACTCCCTATCACCCTCAGAGCGACGGGCAAGCGGAGCGCAGCAACCACACCGTGGAGCGCATGTTGCGCTGCTATGTTGCTGAGAACCAGGAGGACTGGGACCTCTGGGTGACACCTGTGGAGTACGCGATCAATGACTCCACGTCAGCGGCGACTGGATTCTCTCCCTTTGAGTTGGTGTACGGACACGCTCCAGCAACGCAACTGGACTTCTTCATGGACGCAACTTTGGAAGGCGGGTCGAGACGAAGAAAAGGTGGGCGAGTAGCTGCGGACAAGAGAGGGACTGCACACGAGCTGACCAAGCAGTTTGCGCGGCAACTACAGATTCTGATACCAGTTGTTCGGTTGTGAGGACTGAACCAGTCTCACAGGTATGCAAGTAACACTTACAAGTAATATGGTACTGGGACCATAGGGTGATATCGGATGACTTTGTATATTATTGGATATTTCGTATATTTTGGGTGAACTTTCACTGTTTGAGGTTACAAGACACCAGAGGTTGGTGCCAATGTGTAACTAATTCAAAAACTGACATGAGAGCTTGTTCAGCTCTTTAAGTAGTAACATGTCGACTCAAATTCCCTCAGATCTCTCCGAATTCGACAGTCACTGTGCTCAATCACTTCATGTTCACATATCCGATGACCTGTCTTGTCATTTAGCCCTTGGGCTGCAGCTGCCAATCGTACAATGATCTCTGCTCTGATTTGCTGAATAATCATAGCTCTGATGATGTGGCAAGAACTGAGGCTCTCCTGGTTTCCCTCCAGTTTTGTTTGGCTGTTTGAGTATAAAATGGTTCCCCCCATTTTTGGAATGGTTTCCCACCAATTCTCTCAACCTGATCTGCTGTGGTTGCAGATGTTCAAAAGTCACATGCTGTCAGTCACCCTCGTCATACCTCTCGGTCATACTGGTGATTGTCATCGGTGTTGTCACTCGTCATTCTGACACGTCTGTCTCTCGTCTGACTCGCGATACACCCTAGTACATAACCGTTGAGGGAAATAATTTGTGAGATGAGAGGAGAAAATAAAGAGAGGCAACCGAGTTGACCTCTCAGACTTGGCTGCAGATGAAAATATGTTTATGCAGCCCAGGTTTTGGTGATAAATAAAAGGGTTTAATGTGCAATGCGCGTAGGCAAGAACCCTAGCGGAAACGTGGACGCAGTTGACATCCGCGTTTCCGCGAGAGGTGACAGTACACTGTCAGATGCTCATGATGTTTCTAGTATGCATATGTCATATGTGCAATATGCTCATGCTGCTTATTGTGCTTCCTTGCTAGGCATGCGTCGAGCCGCTGACTCGGCGCATGCCCAATCACCCCCTCTAACGCGCCGCGTCCCACTCCTAAAATCTGAACGGATCCTGCGTGCGCAAGAAACATGTTCTTCCTAAGACACCGAAGAATTAATATGCAAACTTGTATTGCGTTCGGCATACAGTTGTATACCAAACTCGTTGCACTATCCAGCTTGTTCACAGTCTGTCTACGGATATCCCACTATTAATTTCATTTGCCTACGGGCACTCGGGCAGATGACCATTAAAATCATTTGCCTTCGCGCATACTACCATATATGGCATTTGCCTACGCGCATTGCACATTAAACCCTAAATAGAAACAGGAAGGGCACACCTACAAATTCGAATATACGTAAGGTACAAATAGAAATATATACTTAAGGTACTTAAATATGGAAAAATACATCTTACATCCACTGATGATTGATAAGTCATGCTGGAAGTACCCCTGGGACATAATTCATCTCATAATGATCGTATGCACCACCTCCCATGTGTATCAGAACCCAACTACAATGTATGCAACTCAACTGTGTACATCTTACCATGGCATATATTAAATCACCATGTCTTTTGTAATTAGTAATTAGCCCCGTGGTACCATAACGTACTTCCCACGCATGCCAAACACAGTGGCATACAACAATGCATACAGACTATGACATGATTTGCAATGCTTCTCGTGGCGCAAACAGGGCATGCAAGGCTGCATTAGCGATGCACAGAAGTGATCATGCATGATATATTATCACGATGGTATCAATTATCTCACCATATGATGTATTATAATACAACTTGCCAAATCATGCATTCAAATACATTTACCATCATGTAATGCATTCAACTTTGCGTTCTAGCTTTGCTGGACCTGCTGGAAGCACCAGTCTACCATAGCGTGCAACCCAAAAAAGTATCGGAATAGCATTCGTCCACTAGAACATCGACACATACCTTATCAGTGACGTTCTGACACATTCGCATACTTCAGCGGCAGTCACCACCACCACCACCACTGCTGCTGCAGCAGCAGCGAAAGAACAGATTCAGGTGACATCACCAAGAG
This sequence comes from Cymbomonas tetramitiformis, assembly GCA_001247695.2. Taxonomy (NCBI): domain Eukaryota; kingdom Viridiplantae; phylum Chlorophyta; class Pyramimonadophyceae; order Pyramimonadales; family Pyramimonadaceae; genus Cymbomonas; species Cymbomonas tetramitiformis. Next base: position 39,272 of record LGRX02003375.1, read on the forward strand.
AACAAGAGGTCAGCGTTTTGAGTCTCGTTGATCTCCTCTGGGGGAACACAAAGATTTGCCCGAGGCAGGTCTCATCTTCGACACTCAGGAGACTCTCAATGACTGGCACTGCCAGGGTAAGCTGTGGCCCCTATAGGGACACCCGATGGTTGCCCCACTTTCCCCTCACTTAGCCCATTCGTAAGCCTTGAAACATTGCGAGCAAATCCCGGCCACTCAAGGCGCCAGCCCCTCCTGCACCAAGTTGCGGCATTCGCGTTGGCTTTGGACCGCACAGATTCCCCTCAAGTTGGGCCTTAAGAGTCTCCAGTGCCCCGCCTTCTGCGATGTACTCTTGCCAGGCTTCATTCTGCTCCAGATGCTCCCGTAGCTCCGCGTGCAGAACATTCTGAGATTGACACAGGCACTTCGTAAGCCTCGCATCGCCAACCTCTGTTCATGTCAAACTCAAGCCTGATCATGCACTCCCCCGAGCATGAAGGGAAAATACAAGGCAATCCGAGTAAGCCTTTACACCAAGTCCACTAAACATGGGCGACATAGGTTGAAGTCTGGTGACCGCTCCTCACGGGAAGACTCCTCGCCCGGGAGACAAACAAGCCGGAATCCCTTTGCAGCGTCCGATAGAAAAATAGGCTTCCACGAACCCCCTTTGCATATTGCATGTTGAAAATACTATTCACCTATGATCACCAAAATAAGTCTAGGAGGACCACAAACAAGCAGAGCGTATAAATCATGAGATCGTGCAGGTGAACCAAGCAGCGTATAAATCATGAGATCGTGCAGGTGAACCAAGCAGCGTATAAAGCAT
>LGRX02003376.1:0-28037 GCA_001247695.2 Cymbomonas tetramitiformis
GTACTCCATGTCTTCTTCAAAGATTAATAACGGCTCCTGGGCCTGGGCTTGCAGTTGTGCTGGTGCTTGTGCCTCAGGCTGTACTAGTGCTTGGGCCTCAGGCTGGCCACCGGCAGCCCCTTCCTCTCCTTCCAGCTCTGTGAAGTGCTGGCTCACTCGTATCGCTCTCTGGGCACGCCTCTCTGCCCTTTGCTGATCCTCGCGGTCAGCCTTGGATTCCGTTGCTACCTTTGATTCTGGTGAAGAAGAGATACTGGTGTGAAGGCTCTTTTCACTCCACACTTCCCAGCTTACCAGTACGGATGAATCCGTCCCTGGCCTCACCTTTCAGTGCTTTGCTCTAAGTAGCAATCACTGCCAGGATAATCTCGTCCACGACTGGTGAGCAAGGTTCCATCTGTGACCCGGTCTTATATTGGCTCTCCCAGATGTCCAGCAAGGTTGCCTCTGCCCTTAGTGTCTCTGGTCCACGCAGTAAGTCAGCAGAACGCCAGCATGAGTCAAGTGACCACAAAGAATGCTGTCGTGATGGTGCCCACTGACAGTCCTGTTTCGCTCCACGCCTTCAGGCGTACCAGTACGGATGAATCCGTCCCTGGCTTTACCGTCTGGTGCTTTGCTCCAGCAGGATGTCACTTCCCGAAATAGCCCAGTACATAATTCTCAACGCTGCAATCATGTTCGCAAAATTAGCAACTGGTTCTGCTGTGACCGCTGTCGCTGTACTTCGCAAGACTGGTGAACTTCGAGTGTCGCAACAGCCTGCTTCACTCAACCTCTTCCAAGGCTTACCAGTACGGATAAATCCGTCCCTGGCATCACCATTCAGAGGTCTCGTTCTTCAGGACTGCTGTTGAACTCTCAGCATTACAGACGACATGTCTGTAATAAGGCACATTTTTGTTTTGAAAAAGACAGTTAATTACAGTTCTGACGCAGTCGCACAAGGACAAGTCCACAAATGTATATCTTTACAAGCAGAAGAATACTGTATCTTACTAATTATCTCATAACACTGCTGTTTTCGCGGTCTTAAGCGAGTCCTGGCTATTCTCGGAATCACTGTTACGAAGGCAAAACAAAAATGAGCGTCTGGCTCACCCTGCTACGCCGCCCCACTTATTCTCGCTATCTCAAGTGTAACACCCATCCGTATATCCGTATCTCGTCACTGTCATAACTCCTCGCGCGTATCGTACTGCGCGTGTCATACGTTCGTCACAGAGACTGCTACAGCAAGTGTCACAACCCGGCTGAGGTACACGATAAGCCGTGGTTTGTGACAATCGCAACCTACGACGAAGACGGAGTATATTGGGAGCTGATAGATTAGTAGACCATTACTTTCCGGCGCCTGAAAGGCGTGGAATGAACTAATTCGAGATCTCTTGCCTGGTAGTAACTTACGTACTTTGCAATGTAATAGTAACGCTATGATATGCTGTACGACCAAGCATTGGTTGCTGACTTATGGCTTTTGCGACATATATATATTGTAACACTACTAACACTAGCAAACATTCTACTTGTAATTAAACGAATAGACACCGTTCATGCAACACTACCCGTGTGATGATAGTTGTATAGCCGCGTTTTTTGACGCGGGGCTTGTGTTTATGAACACACCCAATCCAAAAAGATATCTCTCTCCGTCGATTGCTCGATGATCACTCGAACCACAATAGCAAACCGCATAATGAAGGCATACCGTACCGCATAAACGCATATCGCAACCTACGACGAAGACGGAGTATATTGGGAGCTGATAGATTAGTAGACCATTACTTTCCGGCGCCTGAAAGGCGTGGAATGAACTAATTCGAGATCTCTTGCCTGGTAGTAACTTACGTACTTTGCAATGTAATAGTAACGCTATGATATGTTGTACGACCAAGCATTGGTTGCTGACTTATGGCTTTTGCGACATATATATATTGTAACACTACTAACACTAGCAAACATTCTACTTGTAATTAAACGAATAGACACCGTTCATGCAACACTACCCGTGTGATGATAGTTGTATAGCCGCGTTTTTTGACGCGGGGCTTGTGTTTATGAACACACCCAATCCAAAAAGATATCTCTCTCCGTCGATTGCTCGATGATCACTCGAACCACAATAGCAAACCGCATAATGAAGGCATACCGTACCGCATAAACGCATATCGCAACCTACGACGAAGACGGAGTATATTGGGAGCTGATAGATTAGTAGACCATTACTTTCCGGCGCCTGAAAGGCGTGGAATGAACTAATTCGAGATCTCTTGCCTGGTATTAACTAACGTACTTTGCAATGTAATAGTAACGCTATGATATGCTGTACGACCAAGCATTGGTTGCTGACTTATGGCTTTTGCGACATATATATATTGTAACACTACTAACACTAGCAAACATTCTACTTGTAATTAAACGAATAGACACCGTTCATGCAACACTACCCGTGTGATGATAGTTGTATAGCCGCGTTTTTTACGCGGGGCTTGTGTTTATGAACACACCCAATCCAAAAAGATATCTCTCTCCGTCGATTGCTCGATGATCACTCGAACCACAATAGCAAACCGCATAATGAAGGCATACCGTACCGCATAAACGCATATCGCAACCTACGACGAAGACGGAGTATATTGGGAGCTGATAGATTAGTAGACCATTACTTTCCGGCGCCTGAAAGGCGTGGAATGAACTAATTCGAGATCTCTTGCCTGGTAGTAACTTACGTACTTTGCAATGTAATAGTAACGCTATGATATGCTGTACGACCAAGCATTGGTTGCTGACTTATGGCTTTTGCGACATATATATGCTCTTCTGCCGGCTTGCTGTTCTACCCGTTTCTGCTCCCCCTTGCCAGCTTGGATCGGCTAGCCTGTGATCAGTCCCCTTTATTGTTAGTCCCTTGGATGCAACTTCAATAGTTTTGCTGCCAGTGGCAGCCCGGGTCGATTCAGGCAGTGGGTAGCCTTTCTGCTCCCCTCTGTTCTTTGTGTTGCCTTTGCAGATGGCTCGGTTGGTATTCAGTGCAGTTTTCCAGGCAGTGGGGTGTGTGGGTTTTACCTTTTGATGGGACCTTTCGATGGCTGAGACGGTGCTGGCTAGCTTCTTTTCCAAGTCTTGCCTCTCTTTGTCGAGCATGAATAAGCATGCGCAGTATCATATGGCAAACGCATTATTCGTTTAGCCGATACTGGTCGTTCAACCAATGTCTCGGGTTCACAACCCAATGGCGGTACCATCTATGCGATGGGAGAAATTTGGTATAGATGAGCTAGCGTTGTGCTAGAGCAGTATCTTCTGTCAGAAGTCTGCACTCATCCCCGCTAATAACTTGCACGTGTGTTACCGTCCCATAACACCGTCCTTTCTATTATATTATATGATATACTAAGGGCTCGCATATCAGCCCGTATCACGCAAGCCTGTTCTAGAGTGACTCCCTGCGCGAGATCAGCGCCGTGAATTCACGTGCAGACCCACAACCAGAACGCGGCTAGCCGCAACTTCCGCACGCGTGAATTCATGGGCAGTCCGCCACACACGCCTTCGTCTTTTGTCCTCACTGGGTTTGACCGTTCACGCCACGCGGGTAGCCTTGCTTGTTGACGGCCCGCTGACCCGAACTACCTGTGCCCTGGCCCTGTAACGTTTACGTTCGAATTCAGCTGGGAATGCGCTGACAAAACTGGTCAGCCCTCTTCTGGACATCATGAATTTACAAAGCTGCTTCACTTCACGTCCCCGTCTCAACTCCGTTCGACCTGCCCCTTGCGAGGCGCAACCTTGTGCTCGTCCCCTGTTTTGTAGTCTGTTTACCCTATTATCTTGCTAGACCTTCCATATCTACTATGCTTGAAAATTTTCCCTTGCCTACGCCAACACAGCAAAACCCCTTCAGTACCCACGACACGCCACACACACACACACACTCACTCACAATGCACGTCACAGTCACAACGCTACGCACACCCTGAGCCTCACTATCACACACCCCGCGCATAACAGTTACCACAATCGCGACAATTATTACTAAACCCCTTTCACTTTATACTAGCGATATCCATCATCTTGGTAAGCTGTCGCCAATTGCGTGTTCTTTGTGTGCTGGAGTTTATTGGGCAACTGCTAACTGATGCTAACCTATCATTGTGGCCTATTAAAAATCAACCCTGGCTTACCACAACGCACTTATCGCGTCGTACCAAACACAAAGGTATCCGATAGTAGACACCGATCGCGACTCAATACGCGACGCTTCTCCCGGCGCGAACGGGGCATACAAGGCTACACTGGCAATTCACGACAGTGAAAATACACAAAATGTTTTATAGTGATTAGATACCGAACATTTACGACACAGCATATTTATCGTATCATATTCGTACTGAGATAAATGTAAACACACTCGCACTTGCGTAAAGAACGTCGTCGTTGTGCATACCATTGTGGCCTATGCATACCGGAGACTCGGGGATCTGTTGATTGATGGCAACGCCACGATTGTGGAGCATGCATGTTAGACTCTCGGGCAACAGCTGCTGACTGAGTTGAAGGAAAGTAATGTTTTAGCAAGGATTGGTGCGGGGAAGACTATGCAGAGGCATGTTGGCAACAAGGGCTTAAGCGCAACGCTCCCTCCTACATATCAAATGCGTACTTCTATTCAATCTAAGTTCATCCCTGCACAAAACAAAAATGCATGGAGATGGTTGTACTATTATCTCAGGCAAACTGGCACACGCCGCAACTTCCAACATGTGCAGCTGATGTTAGAAGACATATTGTGGTCCAAAGACCTCACCTGAATTATGTGTTTCTCTGAGGGAATAAAGAAGTGATGTACAACAAGTAGTCTGATCCATTTTTGGAAACACTCTGCAATTCTATATGCATACAATATAATTACTGTTGGAACAGTCTTCAAAGGTGTAGGAGATATCCCAAGTATTTGTTCTGCGGCGTCCAATTGGGTCAACAGTTAATCACCCACCAACTCTCGACGAACCGGAATACCAGGGCTTATCAAAATGATGACTCGCCAAGTTCTAAACATGAATACTTCTTCCATTTGGCCCTTGTCTTCATTTTTGGCAGCGGATTTTCCGTGCTGCTAGGCTCTCTTCTTCTTCTTCTTCTTCTTCTTCTTCTGAGTCCTCGCTTTCATCTCCCGGCTTCCCCAAGTCCTCATCCTTTCCAACCTGCGTGGGGCAAGCAAACCTTTGTTTCATGAAATTGTGGCTTGGACTAGGAGCCGGATTGAGATTGCGCCACTCACAGCTTGCACTACTGTTACTAGTTATGAAATTTGCTTGTCAGCCGTGCTTATGTATTGGGTGACCGAACCTCGGTGTCCAACATCGACTCAACTTTCTGAGCTTCCAGCACGATCTCCTCTTCATTTGTCTCTGCTCGACAAATATCTGCACCTTCATCTACAGCCATTGCCTCCTCCTCGTCATCTGATAAAATACGCTGTCTTCGAAGAGTGGGCACTTCCCTGTCCTCAGGTTCCAAATCTTCCGATTCCCCTGAGATGTCCGAGCAACAGCCCCTTACCCTTCTGCACTTGCACTTCAGGTTCGTAGGTCATTCATTCCTGTCTGAAATAATGTTGGGGGAAATCTTTCACCAAGTGCATAGTGGGTCTAATTCGAGACGCGCCATGCACACAACCATTCTACAAGGGAGTGACGTCACCAACATGCAAATTTCTAATAAGTTCCTGGATGCTGTTGAATGGATAGAGTGACATACTCAAGGCCTACTTGTAGCCAATGGAAAGTTGTGACAGTTGTCGGGAACACTCTAGGCTGCGAGCCCGGGAATATTGATGAGGGTGCCACTCGTGCGCGTCGGCAAACGAAGAGTCTAAAGATGCCACTTATGCGCTTCGCCGTACTAAGGATCTAAAGATGCCATTCTTGCGCTTCGATAAACTATGAATATAAAGACGCCACGCATGCGCTTCGATAAACTATGAATATAAAGACGCCACGCTTGCGCTTCGTCGTACTAAGGATCTAGAGATGCCACTCATACGATTCGTCACACTAAGGATCTAAAGATGCCACTCATACGATTCGTCACACTAAGGATCGAAAGATGCCACTCATACGATTCGTCACACTCAGGATCGAAAGATGCCATTCATACAATTCGTCATGCTAAGGATCTTAAAATATCACTCATGTGCTTCGAAATACTCAGAATCTACGAATGCCACTCATGCGCTTCGATAAAGTAAGAATCCAAAGATGCCACTCTTGTACTCTAGTGTCTCCGCTTTTAGAGACATTGAAATGTAGACCTGAGTGTTCACGTTCTGTTGAGGATCTCTTCTTCACCTCAGCTTCGTCTTCGCTCTGGCATGCCCTCCCACCATAACACCACTTGACCCTCAAACCGCATGAACAATGCGGTAATCAGGAATGCCCAGCACCGACTTACAATTCGTGAAGTTCATACAGGCTGTGGTGCTGCCACACAAGCGGCAGGCGGTGGTACTGCTGGCGGTGATGCAGCTGTACGAGCAGCCGGCTGTGGTGCTGCTGCACAAGCGGCAGATAGTGAGGAATACTGAGACAATGCAAAGCTCTCAGTTTCAAGCAGACCCGACAGATGCAGCCCAACTTTGATCGTTGAAGTAGTCAAATCCTCGATGCAGTTCTCGCGGATACTAGGTGATGATGTAACCAAGCCCCATCGCTCTGGCTCAGCCCTCACGGTGCCCCCTTAGGAGCGCTGATTATCTGGGTGGGACACTGTGTTTTGGCACCTAAGCAATCGGCTTGATGTGCAAACTGGAGCCCAAAGCGAGGGGCCAGGGTGCACGCCTGGACCGGGTACTTTGATTTAGGTAAACAGTTTAAAGGAAATTTATCCAATGCTTTCAATGAGTGTACCCATGGGTCGGGCGGTAACCCATTAACTTCAACTGGAGGAGCCACATACGAGCTTGCTCTTCCACACACACCGTCGATGCATGCTGAACGAGAGGCACGTGAGACCAAGCAGCTGTTGGTGCTGCTTGACGGGAGCAGATATTAGGACACCATTTGGTGTTCACGGCAGTGTGTTGCTATTGAGGAAACTGCGAACTTGAGAAACAAGCTCAAATCCACACGTCAATGTGAGGCTGCCTAACTTCTGTGTCAAGCCCCGACAAAATGCCGGTTTTTATTCAGTCTCTTTCTTCTTTCTCCTCTGTGTCGGAAACACGCCGGAAACCCCAACAACACCTCGCTTCAACCTTCTTTCCAGTGGCCAGGATTGACGTCGTTGAGGGCTCCATTGTTTTCTTCAAGACGAGAAAGTCCAATTCGGTCTCCGATGCAAGTGTAACGGCAGCTTGAGAGCAGCGCCTGAAGTTTTGACAAAACGAGGCAAGCACACCTGATCGCTGCCAGCGCTTGATACCCGCTTGCGCAACCGCTTCCTCTGTCGCTGGGTCCCCTGGTTTGGAAGCGCAACCAAACGAAGATACCCTTAAGTCTGTGGCCCCGATGACTAGGTGCTCCCAACTGCACAGCCTTGACACACACAAGAACATAATCCTCGAGGGGAAAGGGCCAACCACAGAAGCCTAGCTTTCTCCGCAGGTCCCAGTCAAAGACACGTTTAAGGTTGATGGAGTAAACTCGCAGATTCAAATAGAGAACCGAGCCAACTAAATTTCAGGTTGTTGTTTGTTTGTTTCGTCAGCTTTGAATTCATTGCAAGCACCTACGCTGAGTATGCGCGACACTCAACTCTGCACCGAGGCCCACTGACCACGGCCCAACCCCTCATAATACTGACGGCCCCGGAATCCAGCTTCAGTGCAGTGAAAACAGGTCTTCAGGAATGGAAATAATACCCTCTGGTTCTCGTTTTCCTCAAATCTCCGAAGCTTCTTGCGTTTGGACGATGCTATCTCCGCGCTTATTAGCCCCGTGTCCTTCGTGCCTTCGTTCTCGTCCGCTGCCTCCGGCTCCTCTGCTTCTTTTGGCTCCTCTGCCTCCTCCTCCTGCTCCTCCCCGCCACTCACTTCCTCCTCGGGCCCCTCGCCCTCCTTGTCGTCTCCTTCGGCTTCTGACGGCTCCTCTGCTTCCTCCTCCTCGTCCTCTTCCGCCTCGCTTTCACTGTACATGCTCTTGTCTGCTTGCACCCGCTTTCGCTGTCCGCTGGACTTCCCTTCATCTGTCCACCGACTCAAAGCTCAGTGGTTGACTCAGAGGGATCTGGGAGAGGCGCTCAGACTCTCCACGGTGTTCTCGAGAGAAATCCGATCTGTATGTGGGAACCGACAACGTGAAAAGTGACCCAGGAGAGGAGGAGGAGTGTGAATGCCAGTCGGGCGAAACGAGGCCTAACTGAAGCGCTGGGGCGGAGCTTGATTATACTGCAACGGGTCGAGGCCTGGGACAAGTACCTTGTGTCTCCTCTTGTTCAGAGTCGCCCTCCGAACCGCTGTCTCCCATGATGTTCTTTGCACGTGACCTCTTCTTTTCGTTTTTTTTCTGAAAACAGTGAAACGTCCTCAAACAGATATGCTTCCTTATAGACGCGTTGCCTAATGCTCTACGCAGATGGAGGCACTGCAACGTTTTTTTGGATGTTCGAAGGCCCAACCACCCGTAGGAGAAGGGGAACAACTAGAACGAGCAGATAATGAATAAAGGGAGGGCACTCAATTTCAGCTTTGACCCAAACCCACATAGCTGTAGCGGATAAGTTGCGTCTATACGAAACGACAATTGTAGGAAACTGTATGAAACGAAGACGATACGAAACCAGCTAACAAGAGTTTCCGGTATCGACTATTAGATAGCAAACACCTTAGACGTAAGAGGAAAGGGGTGAACATCCACAAGCATTAGCCAGGTCAAAAGCGCGGCAAGCAACCTCTCTGATTGACGAAAACGGTTCATTTGACTGCTAGTTTGAACTACTGTAACAAGGAGCATCCAATATTGTGGATTAAAACATGTTTTCCCAACAAACAGTCAATGCTTTTCATGCATGCTATTCAAGGGACCCAAATAGCATTCCGCAGCAGTCACCTTCTTCGCCGAGAGCTTGTTGTGTTTGGTGCTCTTTTTTGACGCAGTCACCTTCTGGAAGAGCTCGGGAAACTCTGCCTTCAGCACCGCGCGCTCCTCCAACGCAGCCTGAATCTGAAAAGTCTCAAAACCCCGTGTCGTCAACGACCAGCTTATCCCCTTGAAAACAACAACTTCAACCTGCAATCCTCCTTCTGGTTTTGATTGAAGAACGTCGAAGTGCTTGGCGTGTTGAAAAGAAGTAGCGGAAAGTTCCGCTTCAGTTCAAAACGGGTGAGCACTGAGAGACAGCTTGTAAGAAAGTCGCTGTTCCGAAGAGGATCGAATATATTTTTAAGGCGGGCCTTGCTACTTCAAGTGGATGGGCATACCACGCTCCTAATTCTAGGCTTGTGTATGCTGAGTTTTCCCTGCAGCTTCTTCGTCTGGAGGTCGCTCGCTTGTTCGCTGATGAACTTGAACAGCGTATCGAGCTGGGGATCTAGTGCACATTCCCCAGCCACGTCCTCCGGCGCGATTTCGGTGTGACGTTTTCCCGCTCGTGGATCGGTTTCCTCTTCCTCCATAGGTTCCTCATCTGGAACGTCCAAAGGTCGTTGTACAGCTGTTTCGTCGGCACAGTTCGACTGCAACATTTTTTTGATGTCGTGGTATCGAGCGTGCAGTTTACCTGGAATATTCGCAGTTTACGTGCATTCAAAAGCCATATGTAATATGCGAACAACATACGGTGTGCATCGTGTGCGCGGTAACATACTGAACGAGCGCAAAGAAAAGATAGTGTACGAAAATCCTGTCGACATAGCATACGAAACTCCTAACGGACGCCTGATAGGCAAATACTTGTCCAAACAAGCACCTCTTAGTGTCTTCTTCTCAGTCGCCATGCGATATTCCTCAAATGGTAACCTTGCTGAGAATACAGCTGTCGGGAAAGGCAGGTGCGGCGATTTGAGAGGAAAATATTAGGGCGAGGGTCGGGTGAACACACTTAGCTCAGGCGTAACGTCCACCTTCTTCAACTTGCGACCGTGATCATATTGAAACTCTATCTCAAATTTCCGTAGCTGGCTCTTTATCGACGCCGACTCCTGCAGCAATAGCTCTTTCTCCATAGTAAGTACGGTATATGTTACAGTGAATATACCGAGCTGAGGATACGATTCTCGGATATGTGTGGCTCTTGGATGCCTGGGTTGACAGTGACACGTGATGCCCTTCCTTACTTTCAACCCTGATTTCTCTTCGAAAATTTGAGCAAAAGTTTGGAAGGACAAGAAGGCTCACAACACACAAAGTTGAACAGCAGTATGCACTCAGAAGTGTAGCGTGAATTCAAAAATTTGAACATTCTAGAATCCGATTTTGTTTAATCTTAGATGTTAGTCCGATCGATGAGCAATCTACGTGCTGCATCGTGACACTTGCCACTTCGGACTTCGGATCAGTTAACTGTTGGGTAGCGGGTAGGATACCCTCGCCTGTGTGGTGTGTCACGCGACGCCCCTTTTCTCCCCCTTTTCTCACCCTCCCCCCATTTATTTCCCCCATTTCTACCCTCCCCGCCCCAACCCCCTTTTCGCCCCTTTTTCTTCCCGTGGACGGCACACTCATGGGAACAGTGACTTTAGCCCCCCCAATGTAAGGGGGTGGCAGTCCTGTCCGCCTGTGTCACCCCTCGACCCGCGGTGCCGTCTTGCCTGGCACGGTTCTTCTCAGCTCAGGGAATAAAACACCTCCCGTATATTATTCAATTATCTTTGATGAAACAGGTGAAAATAGGTATATATTTGTGTGAATATATATAGTTGTTTCACTGCAACAGGAACACAGAAAGCAGTGCTGGGGCAACCGGTGATAACAGAACTTATAGAAAGATTACGGGAGTGAGCTTTCTAGCAAGTCGGTGTCAGACGGTGACACACGACCAAGGCATGGAATCGGTTGGAACAAGCAGTATCGATAGTTTTTGATTATTCCAAATTTTCAATTGATTAATAGTAATATCCTAAATTGTCCTATCAATAAATTGTGATAAAAGAAGTCAGCTATCGATTGATTGTGATTTTTACATTATATTATCAATTGATTGCAATTCTAGCAAATGCACATCAATTGATAGTGATTCCTACCGAGGCAATATCAATTGATATGATACCCCAAAATTTCTACCGAGGCTATATCAACCAAGGCTCGGTATCGTGATTTTTTGAACTTATCAAATAACGATGAATAAGTCAAATGTTATCGATCGAACGATAACGATAATTTTTCGAACCTATCGACTGAGAACGATAACAATACCTATCGATACCATTCATGATAACCAATGCTGGAATCTGTATAGGCAGCCCTGACTGGGAGTCCCGGTGCAGGCCCCTATGACAGACCCCTAGGCCAACACTGGACTGCTGACTGATCTGTAGGCTCGTGCTGTGACATACGCTGTGTCACAGGTAGGCTAGACTCCGTTACCGTTGCGAGACCGTTCGGGGTATATCTAGCTTAGGGTTTATATTATTATGGGAGTTTATCCACACACAGTTCGAGACCCTCTGATATCTTGTGAACTAGGATATTCCGGTAGGTCGTGGCCCCATCCACGCTATATTCCACATTGCTTTTGGCCATGATTGGCTAAAACAGCCGTTTTGGTAGGTGGTGCGCACCGGCGCGTTTGGGTGCGCGTGGGAAGTTTGGGATGAGCAGCTTTTGAGTATTTGATCGGCAGCTATGGGGGTTCGACCTGGATCGGACTTTGTCGGCGCAATGTCCTTGTACGGTTTTCTCTTTGCCTTGATCCAGCAATCTACCGTTCCTTGGGCTGGTGACTGCAGCACCTTCGACCTCGACTTCGTCTTCCAGTGCCCCTCGCTGCCATGGTTTTACCGCTCTTCGCATGGCTGTTTACTCACGTTCTCCCCACGCCGCTACCCTTACGCGCCCCAGCGTACCACCTCCCATCAGGCTCTCTACGTGATGGTTTCTACAAGATCCAAAAGGTCCCTTATGAGGGACTCCGACATCGATGCCTCTCTAAGGCTGACCGACGCGGTGCGCAACACGCCGACGGTCAAAACCCCGACTTTTGCGTATCCCACACCTACTTCCAACGAGGGCGCCGACGTTGCCACCAGGAAGTATTTGCAGGAGCAGTCCAAGCTCGTTGACGAGATCTACAAGCAGCGGCTGCATCGGTCTTGGGCCAAGGGTATCCGCGAGGATATCCTTGGGGACAAGAAGCATTATTTCAGCGGCACGACTGACGCGAACCTGCTCTCCGACATGGTGGTGCAGCTTCGTACGGAGTTCGCGTCCGCTGGGCTGGAGCTGGCCTCGTTCGATCTGGACGAGCCTATGGCTCTGGTGGTGAGCAAAGTCAACGGCTTGCTCTACGACGTGCTCCAGCTGGTCATCGAAAAGCACAGCAACGCCCACGTTTGGCTTACGGGAACGGACGCGTCTGCTGACCGAGATGGACGGCGTGCTCTGGTGGACGTCATCAAGCGCTGCGTTCCGGTGGCGTTACGGGAGTCTTTCCAGCAGGAGCATGCGGCTCTCAACTATCCCGCCAACGTTGACCCGCAACCCGTTCTGGCTCGAGAGCAGCGTTTGGTGCGGGACAACAAGGCAGCTGACTGGACGCCCACCGAAGCCACCAGGAAGCTCAGCCTGTACACCCGGCTTGACCCGGTGTTCTACGCCGCGGTTAAGGTGCGCTATCCCATGGTGGCCGATCTTGCGACGGTTTCCCTCGGTGACCTTCGCTCTCTGGTGGTTGAGATTTACCAGGCATGGGCGGCGACGGAGGCCGGGAAGGCTGCCTTGACCGGCCCCTCTTCTGGTGGCGCGTCTGCTTTACTCTCCAGCGACGAGCACCAGGTGCTCCTCGGCAAGATCCAGGAGTTGACTGAGCTGGTGCAGCGGCAGTGCGGGGCGGCTCAGCCGGTGGTGCAGCGGCAGCGGGATCCGCCGCAGCGGCAGCACGGGCAGCGACCGCCGCAGGGACGCCAGCCGCAGCGGCAGGGGCAGCCCCAGCGGGGCTTTCGCATGGGTGTGAACAACCCACCCGCCGTGGGCTTCGATCGCGACGAGCAGCGGGCGAAACCGCTCTGTGTTCGCTGCAAAAAGTCCGGTAAGGAACTCTATCATTTCTACCGCGACTGCCCTCTTGGCGGTCGCCAACATTCCCCTGGCACGGCCGCGGCTTTCTGCATTCCCATCGACGACGAGGATGCGGAGGGCGTGCACGCCCTCGCCATGTGTGCCGTGTTCCAGGAAGCAGCGGATGAGGGGGCGGACGCCTTTGCCCGTGCGGCGACGGTATACGGCCCGCCAGCGGTGCTTTGCGGGGGCGTTGTGGGGGGCATTGACGTGTCCGCCTACGGCTTCTCCGTGGACGCGGAGCCACCGGTGACGGGGACGCCCGGTGAGGACATCCTCCGACGGCTGGACGACCTCGCGGCGGAGGTCAACGCGGCCGTTGAGCCTAAGGTACACTACACTCACGCCTCCTTCCTGCCGTCTGGGGGTGTTGACACGCAGGCTTCGGCTCTGGTGTGTGACTCTGCCGAGGCAGGTGACACACCGGAGGAGCAGGTTCCGGCAGGTGGTGCGGCGGCATCGGCATCCGCCGTGCCGGCCCCTGCTATGCCTGTCTTGGCGGACGAGGAGGAGCTCCTGAAGCTCTACGGCTACAGCGAACCCGTGTCCCTTCAATCGACACGGGTGACCACTACGGCGGGCACGGACGGTGAGTTCAAGGGCGCTGTGGAAAATGTCAACCACGCCGCGGTTGTGCCGGTCGATCTGACTGGCTACGACACGGACGATTACGAAGACTTCGCTGACGGTAGCTTCCGGCTGAAGCCGCGGGCTCCTGCCATTTCGGCAAATCATGCGTCGGAGCCTGCAGCCCAGGCACCTCACTCTGGTGGTGCTCTGGGGGATTGGGGTGACGGTGCTCACCGCACCTACGGTTGCGGCAAGCCGCCATGGGGCTTCCCCGCTCAGCCGGGTTTGTGGGGGATGCCCTTCCTTCTTTCCTTCCTTCTCTTGATTTCTGTCATGGGAGTGGGAGCTGCCGCCTACACGGCGGCCAATGAGATCGACCTTGTGCAGGTATCGGGTCGGGCTGCACCGCAGCCTGTGCTGTGCAGGGGTGATTTATGTATCTACTCTGGTATCGCGGAGCTGGACCCCGTCACTCTGGATGCGGTGCTGCACTCCCTGGGTGCCGCGACGGTGGCTCACCGGCCGCCTGACCCACTGGAGTGCAGTACTGCAATCGGCCACGGTGGGCATTGTGGTGACGGTGCTCCTCTGACCTTTGACCCCGAGTAGTTTACTTCTGGTTCTGGCAGTACACCACTTTTCTAGTGGTGTGCTGAGATGTACTTTGACCTCAACTTGGTCTTCAATCTGGTTTATGCTTTTGCTTTGACAACTTTGTATTCTTCAATCTGACTTGCTGGTGCAGACCTTTTCAGTAGTTTAGCAGGACACTCATTGCCTGTATGCTTTTGCTCTTGTACTAGCTAGAGGGTTCCAATTTGTGTATCAGAATGGCACAGTTGGATTAGCAGTTAGGACCTGTCACCCTAGCTCCTGCCCTAACAACTTACACTTCTGACTCTCCTAGCCAGTCACCACCCACAGTGCTGGGGTGGTGTGCTGGAATCTGTATAGGCAGCCCTGACTGGGAGTCCCGGTGCAGGCCCCTATGACAGACCCCTAGGCCAACACTGGACTGCTGACTGATCTGTAGGCTCGTGCTGTGACATACGCTGTGTCACAGGTAGGCTAGACTCCGTTACCGTTGCGAGACCGTTCGGGGTATATCTAGCTTAGGGTTTATATTATTATGAGAGTTTATCCACACACAGTTCGAGACCCTCTGATATCTTGTGAACTAGGATATTCCGGTAACCAATTGTGCCCTAATGGGTATCAGATTTTGGGTTTTACCAATCCTATCACAACAAACAATATATCATTGTGTTCGTCTATGAATGAGCTGTATGTATGCAAAGTTTCGGCCGGAGAGACCTCGTGCAGCAGCAGCTTGTGTTTCAAGGAGTTCTTGCTCTTCCTTGAACCGCTGCCGGAATTCGCTGATCAAGGTCTCGAGGCCGGCTAGATTTTCTACCGGCTCCCAAGTGTCGTGTTTCGCATCTGGAAAGTTCTCCCAGCCAACAAGCCATTGCGCGTTGCCTTTTGCCACCCGCTCTGCCTTAATCTCTCGCACGCTGTAAACGATATCATCACTGCCAGCAGGGTCGAAAGGGGTTTGCTGCGTCCGTTTGATAGGGCCTTTCCCTTGGGCGACGAGTTTCACATGGTTAGGCTTACTTCCACGTCCACGTTTACCCATCTTGATTCACACAGGCAGTCGATAGTTCGTCAATAGTCGTGACACTCCGTCACACTGTAAATTGAGGTCCTCGCGGCCAAAAAATTTGATTTTGGAATGCCACCAAATCGAGTCGAGAGCAAGGCTCTATATCGATATTTCCGATAACCGATACTATCGATATATCGTATTTATCGCCGATTATCGGATTGCAATATCAAACTATCGATTGTGCAGGTTTTGATGTTCCATATTTTATTTATAACAAATTACATATAAATGCCCAAATAATCGATTATTTATCGATTGTGCCGATTATCGATACCATTTTTCGGATATCGGATAGTATCGATACCAAAAAACCAAACCGATACAGAGCCCTGGTCGAGAGCCTCCAACACGCCCCCTCCAATCTGAGGATGGGTGTCATTTGCATGTTTATTGGTTCATCTCAAACACACTTCAGCGAACCCAAATTAGAGACGAATGAAAAGCCTAGAATTCAAGAATGAAGGATCGGTTAGGGAGTTATATACTGCATATCGATATGTGATTGCGTGTCACGCGCAAATATCAATCGATTCTGATATGTCCCACGGTCACGATCAATTGATTGTGATAATGCAAATCGAGAATCGATCGATGGTGATAATTCGGATTAGGCATCAATCGATTGTAATTCTCGGAGGTGGGTATCAATTGATTGTAATATTTTGATTGTGTATCAAATAGGCATCAATTGATTCTGATATTCTGATATATCGATGGTATCAGAATATCAAACAATCGATTCCATGCCTTGCACACGACCAGTGACACACGCAGCAAGGGGTGATACTAGGAGAAGCTGGACCCCCATACAGTGGGGGGGGATTTCAGCTTCCCCGTGACACCACCTCACCCCGAAGGTGTGAGTGGCCATGCAAGAGCAAGGAAACCATAAGCCCTAACCCAATGTCAATGTAGTGTCCAGGCCGAGGGGGCCTTTTCCAACCCAGCTAGAAGCACATCCGTGCATGGGCGTTGCCTTGGGGCAGCCACACATTTTGAAAAATTTTATTCAAAATTTGGGTGCTTATTTTGGCTTTAAAAAATTTTAAAATTTTGAAAATTTTGGGTGCATTTTAGGAAAAATCTGGGGCGTCCGGACAAATCTGGTGGTCTCTGGGAAAATTTGGGTGACATGCGTGGCCACATCGATCGACGTGACGATATCATGGAGAGCTCGCGTCGATCGCGGGGTCGGCTGGTCGATGCCACGGCTGCGTTTGCGTGGCTTTCGGTGTCTACTGTCTTGAATGTCTTAACGTTAAGGCTAAAATCAGGAATATTATTACCGTAATATGCAATCAGCAAGTGAGGTACAAATTGCTATCTAAATACCTTATTATGCTATCTCACCGCATTATTTCATCTCACCGCGTTATTTCATCTCACCGCATTATTTCATCTCACCGCGTTATTTCATCTCACCGCGTTATTTCATCTTACCGCGTCACACACCCTCCACACTCGGGGATTAACTCGTCATCCTCTAGTTATCTCGTCACATAACTATCACGCTCCGCGCCTCCGCCCGTCCGCGCCTCCGCCCCTCCTAGCCACCGCCCCACCGCCTTGGGCGCCTCCAAGCCTCAAACCCTCCGCGCAGAGCCTTCCCCGCATGCTTATAGCTAAATATGGACAAGAAATTTTTTATCAAAATTTGGGTGCCTTCTCAAAATTGCCAAAAAAATTTGGGTGCTTCATCGAAAAATTGACCAAAAAAATTTGGGTGCCTTCTAGGAAAAATGTGTGGCTATGGCAAGCGTTGCCTAGGCATTTCAGAGACATTTAAACAGGCTAGGCGGGCTAGTTCCGCTCTAAGGTCTTTTGGGTGTTGGCGCTGGTGACGATTGAAGGGATCCACGGAGTCTCTCGGAAAGCCGGCCAATCGAAGTCCTCCTCAGTGAAGCCATGAAGGGCGGCGTCGTCGTCGGGGTCCTCGGGTACCTCGTCGGGGTCAGAGCATGCCAAGTGCGGAGCCGGCTGAGCAAGCGGCGGCTCCGCAGACGGCACCACCGGCTCGCCAGCCGTGGATGTGGATGACGGGGCGAGCTGTGGTGACGGGTCGATTGCTGGGGCGACGAACGTCATGATCGCCACGTACGCCGGGGCGTCAGCCTGGGGGGCTGGCACCACCGGAGGATCGGTGGCATGGCAATCCGTCGCCTGGAAGGTCGCGACGGCAGCAGCGAACGCTGGGGGCGGAGGCCGCTTCCCAGCGGGGAGCGCGGTGTCGGGCGCGCGCCCACTGCCAAATGCCTCCTTACACATGTAAGGGCAGCATCCACGGGTGTCGGGGTGTGCGTCGGTCACACCCCACATACGGAAGCACAGAATGCAGGGGTACCCGACACCCACCCAGCGCTTCACCATGGCGCCAACGGGTTCCGCCTTCCACTCACCGACGGGTACGGTGGTGTAGGCGGGCTTACGGTCAAAGGAAACGGCGTTGAGGGACGGCTTCTTCTCCCGCCCACCACCACCACCACCAGAAGGCACGGTGTAGCCGGTGTCCTTCACAGGGGTGGCGAATGCGAGCACCTCACGCCACACCGTGCGAATCCGCAGGCATAGCGTGGAGAAAGAGAAAGGCGTACCACCCCGTAAATCGCGGATGACGTTGACGTACAGGGGGGTGACGTACGGAGATTGCTTGGCCGAGTTGGTGAGGATGTGCCAGAGGTCCTTCACCCGCTTGGCCTCGCTGTAGTCGGTGTTGATCCTGGCGTGCTTGTCACCAAGGGTACGGATAGCCGTAAGCTGCGGCGATGGGTCGTCAGGCTCGTTGATGATGGTCGAGCGCATCTTAACCCAAAAACGGTCGGAGTCGGAATCGGGGACCCCCTCGACCTCGTAGCGCAGGCGCTGCAGGATGTAACGGCCGTCCCCAGGGTGGGAACGAGCCGCTTCCGTGTAGAGTGCCAGAGCAGTACCACGAAGAACGATGGGGAGGACGGTGAAAATGATCTCGTTGAGCACCACGTGGTAGAAATCGTAGTCGTGCTCAAGGTCGAGTAGCTTGGAGAACTCGGGGAATGACACGGGGTACAAAACATGTCGAAATGCCGCAATCAGGGCATTGAAGTCGGTGTCAGCAGTCTCGGTGTCGAGGGTGTAGCCATGTTTAGGGTTATAGCCCCCAGGTCGTAAAACCGCGATGATGTCGGCGGAGTACGTGAAGGCGTAAGAAAGCTGCTCCAGATACTCTTCCTCCCTACCTTCCTCCACCGGGGTGGAGGTAAGGACTGACGGGTCGTTGAAGAATTCGGACGGGAGCGGAGATGGCCGCAGTGACGATGGATGCGAACGCAAAGAAGCGGTCGACACAATTCTCCTTGGGCGTGTCGGACCCGGCGTAGCACCGCCGGTGTCCACGGGTGACGGTGAGGGCGTGGCACTAGCCCGCCTTGCTGAACGGAGGGCCTTAGCGAGCCCGATCTGGCGCTGTTGAGACATACTTGGCAGAAAATAATCCAGGATGTACAAAGCTGACGTAAACGGTGCGTGGAATACCAGTCACAATCGGTAGGTGAACCACGATTGACGGAAGCGGCAAAGGGAACGGAGACGGAAAAAATTGCCGCTTGTACGGTTCGCAGATAAATTACGCTGCGATGTTGACGGTAAAAATTGACGGTGTGTAGAATCGGACGAACCGAAGCGAGCTGAATCAACCGGAATCACCACTCACGTGAAGTGGGACCGATAACCTGATGAAACAGGTGAAAATAGGTATATATTTGTGTGAATATATATAGCTGTTTCACTGCAACAGGAACGCAGAAAGCAGTGCTGGGGAAACCGGTGATAATAGAACTGATAGAAAGATTACGGGAGTGAGCTTTCTAGCAAGTCGGTGTCAGACGGTGGCACACGACCAGTGACACACGCAGCAAGGGGTGATACTAGGAGAAGCTGGACCCCCATACAGTGGGGGGGGGATTTCAGCTTCCCCGTGAATCTTCGCACTGTGAAACCTCGAAACACCTGCTGTGCAGCTTTGTTCTAGGTTGTTGTGATATATATATATATATCCGACTCCGCCAATTACATATATATATATATATATATCAATGTTTCTGTCAGGTTATCGGTTCACCACTCAGTGGCGGTGTTTCGATTTTCACTGCTCTTGGATCCCGCGGAACCAGCGGCCACTTGCAGCGGAGCAAGCTGCTAGCACCCGGCTGCGCGCATTGCCAGCATTTCATTCGCCACTCACCGCGTGTTTTTTACGACGCCGGCCCATTTCCTTGAGCGGAACCAGCTCCCGGAATTCGTGCGGCATTCGCACACCCCAACCGACGTCATTCCACACTATGTTTTCCCCTCCGGTCCTTGTAACAGGACTGGCAATAAAGGCAGTAGCCACATGACCGTCCGTTTCTCGGCTGTTGACCTCCACGATGAGCATTGCCCTCTGGACGATGTACGACCTGATGCGACGCCGCCAACTTTCCTTGCCGCTCACGAGGAAGAAGACGACTGGCCGTGTCAGGGTTATGACCGATGACACATGTGTCATACATGTCATACGTGTCATACATGTCAGACATGTCATACCATGTCATGTCATGTCATGTCGAGTCATGTCATATATTATAATGACAGACAGTCGTCAGTACGGTCGACTATGACTGTACATGTCATCAAGATGATAAATCACATCATCTGTCATTTATTCAAGGTAAGACTTGAATGACACATGTCATCGAGAGGCCGCAAGTCGGACTCGATTATGGCGAAGCAAGATGCTATCTTGAAGTACCGAAGGGTTCGGAGAAGAATGCATCTTCGCTTCTAGCATGTTCCGAACAAGCATGCGCAGTATCATATGGCGAACGCATTATTCGTTCAGCCGATACTAGTCGTTCAACCAATGCCTTGGGTTCACAACCCAATAGCGGTGCCATCTATGAGATGGGAGGCATTCGGTATAGATGAGCTAGCGTTGTGCTAGAGCAGCATCTTCGTCAGAAGTCTGCACTCATCACCCGCTCATAAGTTGCACGTGTGTTACAGTCCAATAACACCGCGCTTTCTATCATATTATATGATATACTAAGGACTCGCTTATCAGTCCTTATCAGATGGTATTCTAATTCGTCAAGGCACGAACGAGAACTTTAGTGTGAGTGCAGCGTAGATATCAAAAATTTTGTATATGCAGGTTGTGGAGCGTGAGCAATATCTGGCGTCGTATCCGCACGAATATTGATATATTGCATATACTGACCGCTGCAGAAGCGACGATAGTGTGCGAGGAGATATCGACATATCCGCATTCGCAGATCGCATACAACAGCTGATCATCACCTATACTGTGCGACAAGGTGTGCATACGGCATACATGCGCGCAGCGATAAGATGTACGCGCATATAAGATTCGCAGCTGTTCGAAAATTCGCAAATGAGATGCGGGCGCAGAAATAATCAGCGGAATCATTATCTGCGCGGAAAACTAGCTCTCGTATCATGTGCTAGACATACTGCGACGGGATGTACTAAAAAATCATCAGCGCACACCATACGATTTTCATGATCGCAGCAAATCGCTCACTGTGCAGTATGATTATTTTGCAATTTTTTAATGACAATGTCAGTATGCGAAGTTTCATCAACATACCGTCATCATCGATACTTGCAATAATCTTTTGATTCATCAGCGCACGTCACGATGTCCCGGCAACGTATATGTATACTATCCGGGATTATTCCGAACGGACGCGTGATGACAATATACTGCACCATGCCATATATACTCCGATGTTGCTGAGATACTATACTCTATTCACTGTCAGATTATACCAACTTACAATCATGAATGTGGACGCATGAATGTTGTGTGAATAGTTTACACACACACACTCAAACATGACAGATCATTGTATACTCTGCAGCAATCATAGTGTGTGCAAAAAGTCGAGTGTGTGGAGATAAATATATCTGCAGTATCACACACACATACTTCCAAGTATACACTATCATGAGTATATACATAGTGCATGCATTAGATGTGCATTTCACCACCTGTACGCTATTATACTGGGCATCATTGTGATTGTGCATGCATCATAACAGCTTGATCACGATACCAGCTGTAGTATACATACCAGTTTGATCACGCTAACAACTGGAACACATGGCATCACATTGCAATACATTGTACATCGCACAAAGCATATTGCAGTGCATGTTAGCTATATTCGAACCCATCTTAGTGTAAGGTGCCTGAAAGTAATCTCAACACCATAATTAGCTCGTCATGCTCCGAGAGAGCCGAGATGCTCCGAAGAGCATGCACGTTCTATGGTGGATTACTGGATGGAATGCTCACCGGAACTACATGTGAAATAAACAAGCAACTCATTATTGTAAATGAGAGTATACAGGATTACAATAACCCCTAACCTGATATGTATATCATGCTAGATTTATTCAGTACATGGTATGCTGATCACTATCCTGCATGATAAATCATCTGGGTATATTGTAATACCAGAAGTCACCTACCTGCAAGTGTGTATAGTGAACAATCACACACACACACACTTACAAGTACTAATCAGCAAGTACTGCACAATGCACACACCACTGACATTACTATGTATGATGACATTCACTGACTCAGTAAGTGAAATGATCAACTATAATGTCCACTATGTGCATGATAACATAGATACCGTCCAACAAACACATGTGCGTGTTGGATGTCAGTGATGGCGATAGCTAAGGTAACAGGATAAAACTCCATGTTGAAGGGCTGGATGGAGAATATCTCCAGACCCGAAGGCAATATACAGTGTTCACAATGCAGCTGGTAACTGCAGAACACTGTCCATACTTTTCACCATCGTTGGAGCAAGAACAACAACCATATTGCATTGTGACAATTGACTCAGTAATGATCAGCACAAAAAGCATGTACCTACTCAGATCAGTACATATATATATTGAGCTGACATAGGTTGTTGTGGACACACACTGAACGGCATGAGATCGGCCAACAAAAGCCAGCCCATCATCATCCCAGTGGATGTGAAAAGCAAATCAAGAGCAGGGCGGGGCCGTGACAAGATACCACAAACGCATACATATTCCCAACCCAAATGCAAAGCAGCATGGAAAGATGATGCGATGTGACCGATCGTCGCCAAACAATTGTTGGTCTCTGGGTTACGGAGTAAGCGGACCCTGCTGGCATGCCCCCCAGTGGCTCCCGGTCGATGGATGGGACCTGTTGGTCCATGGTTATGTCATGAATGCAGTCACACCACACAGCATGGACACCCCATGTCAAAAAAAGGACGTGTGTGTGTTGTTGTGGACACACACACACACACACACACACACGCACACATTGTGTTGTGCTGAACTGCTTGGATTATTATCAAGCTCTGTCCTGATATGTTTGGAATCTAGAGATATCCCTTTGATATGCTCTTAGTGCACAGCCATATGCTCAAACATACCATAGGTTCTGATAAGTTATCACTTAAGTGGTTAATCCGCTTATAGCTGATACATCTATTATATCATCAGGGAGTGCATTAACTTCCATGGGTTTCAAATCAGTAAAACCCACATTTATGATCAACCACACATGTTGATTATTAGAGATATTCACTATTGTGCCATGAAAATTGTCATGTACAAAAGTGAAGTAAGTTGCAGTAGTTCTGTAGCTTGCAACTCACACACACACCGAGATATGTTACTGAGGTAATAAATCAGATGGCCAAAAAAACTGTAAAATGGGTGAAAATCGTTGGCGATAAATTTCAAAACTGAAATTTCGACCCCATTTTATTTTAGATTGTGATTTTATACCTATTGGGGTATCAGAAAAACATAATGACTATCTCGTGTAACACCCTAGATATAAGGTGTGTAATATATAGGGGTGTACATATTGGCTGTAACGAAATACGTGAAAAGTTCACACGTTAGTGAGCTGAATGAAAGGTGTCGTTTGAGATAGGCATTTACATCTTTCCTGTTTAGTAGGTGAGGCGAACCTATATGCCAAATGTTATCTTTGACGTTATGGCCTAAGTTGAGACCACCTTCTGGCATCCCCTTTCCTCTAGAGAGTAAGTGAGCTGCGTGCCATGGGCTATTAAGGTGAATCCACCATTCCTTGGGTTTGTTGTGCCATTTTAGACATTGTTCTATGTTGCCTGTCTCTTCATTTTTTGCTATGAGCTTGTTCGCTGTTATGGGGCTGCCGTCTGCATTATCCCGTCTGAGATCGAGATCAGTGGTGTCACCCTTGATGGTGCTAATAGCGGCTCTTGCTTTGTTTTTATTGATGCACGCGTGCACAAGTTCATTTGTGTTGTATCCGTTTGCTTCAAGGAGTCCTACAATATCTTTCTTGTTTATTTTCCTTTTTGTATCCTTATTTTTGTTTGTCATTCTGATTGGGTACCCTGGGTACTCATCATGTGTGGTTTCCTTGGCACCGTTGAATCTAGGTGTTGGCAAAGTTGTATCTGTAGAAATCTCCGGTTTGGTGTCGTTTTGAGGGAGCTTAAATTCAGCCCATACTATCCCGTGGTCGGAGATGATATAAGGGTTTTCCTCCGTCCATCCAGTTTTAACTGTCATTTCTGCCATAGTTGTGTTGGCCATGATATGGGTAAGTTTTGCTTTTGAGTTTTTGGATATAACATGTGTGAAAATTTCCGTGTTTGGGTTACGGTCCATTATCAGTTCATTAAGAGAACATCTGTCATTGTTGAAATAAGTTAAAAGATGCTTATTCTTCTCAACATGCTCTTGATATGACATGTAATTTCCACCTGACACCCGCTGATTTGGGGTAATGGTACAGTTTTTGTCACCTATCTCTATGCAGGCCTTTTTTGGATTATTTCCTGCCTTTCCTGCCCAGTCAGTGAGTGTGTCATATAATTCCATTTGTTCATCTACTAGTGTGGCATCATTCATATAGCCACTAGCTATGTAACTACATGGGAAGCGTGTAGAGGGGGAGTATCCTTATTAAATACAACTGTATTCCTTAAGTACCTTTTGTATTTTGCCAGGATTTCCCAGTATTTCGGAACGCTTCCCATGTAGTGAGCACCTACGGTTATCTATGGCAAATCTGCATAAGCCGACACTACAATCGATCAGTAGAACGGTAAATGTTGCCATTATTGAATTATATTATATATATTACTGTTTTGGATACATTCCGCGTGATCGCCAGATTGGATCAGTAGAACGTTAAATGTTGCCCATATCATATATTATATAACATATTACTGTTTTGGATACATTCCGCGTCATTTATAAGTCTATACGGCAATTGTTGCCAATATTGAATTATATTATATATATTAGTGTTTTGGATACATTTACCGTTTTTCTCTTCCGATATCTTATGGAAACCCAAATATTCAACGCTGATTGTTTTGATATTTTACCGAACATTGATAATAATTCAATTGACCTGGTTATTTTAGATTTGCCTTATAATCAAACTGCATGTAAATTTGATAACCAAATTATTGATTTAGCTCGATTATGGAAAGAATTGAAACGTATCGGTAAACCCCGAACTGCATATGTATTTTTTTGTACAACTCGATTTGGACATAAATTAATATCCAGCAATGAAAGAATGTTCAAATATGATATTGTATGGCAGAAATCGATGAGTTCTGGATTCTATCATTGCAATCATCAACCACTCCGATCGCACGAAATGTTATACATATTCTATGATAAATTACCGACCTATAATCCACAAATGATTGACGGAATTCCTTACACAAGACAGCCTGGTCGACGCACTGAATTGTATACTGGAAAGAGTCCAAGAATCGATACTATATCTAACGGGAAACGGTTCCCGAAATCTGTAATAAGTATTGCTAATGGTAATTACAAAAGTAAACACCCAACTGCCAAACCTTATGATATATTAGAATGGATTGTTAAAACTTATTCAAATGAAAATGATAATATACTGGACCCATTCATGGGTATCGGTACGGTAGGTAAAGTGTGCCAAAACAACAATCGCAAATTTATTGGAATTGAAATTAATCAAGAATATTATTCACGTTTGTCACTGCAATACCTTTCAAGACAGGTAATGCATGTAGGATCTTGATGACTCGGAAATGCATCTATATTTTCTAAGTAGAATCGATGCTTCGGACACGCCCACCTAGTACAATAAATACATTGTTCCTTACAAGTAACAAAACACCGGTGACAAACCTGCAAAATCAAACCTGAAAACATTCAGTATCACTAAATATTATTTAATTATTGTTTATTCTACATGAGAATTTATTCCAGTTACCAGATACCCCCGAAGATTTTACAAAAACAAGGAATGCACAATGGTGTTTGATCAGCAAAAACCCGGGAGACACATTGCCTACAAACTAATTGTCTACACTCGCGACAATTTTGAACAAATGTCTCTCTACTACAATTGTAACAGTATACAATTGGTATGTCCACATTCTCCTCAGCTTCCGCCTGATACAAGGCACAATACCGATCTATGAAATTCCCATTTTACTACAGCAAGGATAGCATGTAGCTGCCATAATCTCTTCAGATATCCTAACCAGATGGTCCTTGCACACTCTTTTACCACACCTATTGCATATTTCAATATACAGGAAATTATTACAACTGGGAATGTGACATCCAATCACTTTGATCATTATCCTACGGCAGATGTTGCACATTGCATCTGTTTCAATGTAAGGTTCAACCTGCAATGTCAATAAACCCATTCTGGGTCAACTTGCTTTCTCCTACAAAGCATACAACAGAGGGAAAGACCATCTGTATCATGTAACTCCCCCTCTGTTCTTACACAGATTCTGAAGGTACCATGTGATAATCTCAATGGTATCCCCTCCCAATCACAATTTTGCTGAACATGAGGATATCCAGGGTAATAAAGCAAGCTATTATATGCAATATCCCTATCATCAGGATAAGTATGCAAGGCTGTATTCATGATTTCCCATTCCCTTTCAACTTGAGGAATAAATATTGAGAAATCCTGTATTGAACACACCACAAACTAATCTAAGAATAATTCTAATACAAATGCTGATAATATAAGAAGGCTGAATAATTACCTGAACCTCTGGTTCCGAAGAATCATCAGAATAATCAGAATCATCACCATCACCATCACCATCATCATCATCACCATCATCAGGATCCTCAGCAGGTGTAGGAGGCTACCACTCCAGTTTCTTCTCTTCTTTACACTTTCGGGCTTAACTATTACTAGCTATTAAACGACCGCACGAGGTATGATTACGTTTGGTCAACTATCGGACTTCGGTTTCGTAAATCCTTCAAGTTATTACTACAAGACTTCGGTTTCGTAGATCTTTATAGTTATGCTTTTGCTTTCAAGTGCATGCTTTCAATACACAATATACAGCAGTTACGGCTTACAATTCTCAGTTCAGTTCTCATCCCCGAAACTGGTTACACTTAGAGTTCTTATGCATTCAGGAACTCTCTCCATAACTCAACTGTACTGAGTACTCCGTACAACAGGCTAGGCACCTCACATCAACATCATTCTGATCGGTCCTACTGTACTCCGTACTGAGTACTCTTGCGTTTTGTACTTAGCCGTTTTTCTTGCTCTTGTGCTTGCCTCCTAGCACAACTCCCCCCCCCTTAGGGAAGGTCACGTCCACGCTGACCACGTCGGACCAGTAAAGTTTTTATACAGATCTTCTACTGTTGCTCAGGATGATTATACAGGTCTCAGCCGCCTGTTGTCTGGGATGACATTACACTTCCCAAGACACACCGCAATAAGGAGATCAACCTCTTAAGCACAAGGGTCGGCCTCTCACCGGTCTGCCATCTGCACTACCAGGCTCCCCCAAGGCTCGAGATCTCACATCCATTACCACGCTCAAGGTTTCAAACCTTCCAACACGGTACACTTACAGGTGATGACAATAGGTTTGCCAATTACCTGACAGTTCTCGGGATGCCGGCCCGGAGGAAAGGTTTTAAACCCCTACCGCCTCCTCGGGATGCGCAGAGCTTTTATCCAGATCTCCAACTGCCGCCTGGCATGGCCGAGGCTAGAGCCACCGCTATGGTGGATGGATTATCCAGGTTCTCACATGTCGCCTGGCTATGCCGAGGCTAGAGCCACTGCTCTGGTGGATGGATTATACAGGTTCTCACCTGTCGCCTGGCTATGCCGAGGCTAGAGCCACTGCTCTGGTGGATGGACTATACAGGTTCTCACCTGTCGCCTGGCTATGCCGAGGCTAGAGCCACTGCTCTGGTGGATGGATTATACAGGTTCTCACCTGTCGCCTGGCTATGCCGAGGCTAGAGCCACTGCTCTGGTGGATGGATTATACGGGTTCTCACCTGTCGCCTGGCTATGCCGAGGCTAGAGCCACTGCTCGGGTGGATGGATTATACAGGTTCTCACCTGTCGCCTGGCTATGCCGAGGCTAGAGCCACCGCTCTGGTGGATGGATTATACGGGTTCTCACCTGTCGCCTGGCTATGCCGAGGCTAGAGCCACTGCTCTGGTGGATGGATTATACAGGTTCTCACCTGTC